>CAUYQG010118017.1:0-42293 GCA_963574415.1 Tarsius wallacei
TGAGCCACCAAGCCCGGCTAGCAGTCCTATTTTTACAATACTCAGCAAGATGTAGACAGCAGTGTGCTCATGACAGGACAGGACCCAGTGCTGGAAAACCCTACTGAGGGACTTGTGTCATGGCATTGACAGCCACTGAGCCTGGGTCTCATATCCACAAACCCTCCTCGGCTTGAGACAGCTGTTTTAAGCCCCCGTGAGGGCTTCCATAGAGAATGGAGACTTGTTGACAGGACTAAAGAAAGTCAATGTTCACCTGACAACATTTGCCATATGGCCCACTGCTGGACCACAACACTATGTGCTGTTAATTCACATTTAAAAATTTTTTTAAACTGTTTTATGAATAGCATCATTATACTATATAATATGTTGTGTCAGAAAACCAACCAGGCACAGAGAGACAAATACCACATGATTTCACTTATATGTATAACCTGAAAAAGTAGAATTTATAGAAGCAAAAGGTAGAATGGAGGTTGCCAGGGCTTGGGGTGAAGCTTAGGGAGGGAGAAGTTGAGGAGATATTGGTCAAAGGGTACAGAATTTTAGTTAGATGGAAGGAATAAGCTCACGAGATCTATTATACAACATGATGACAACAGTTAACAGCAATGTATTGTATTCTTGCAACTGTCTAAGAGTAGATTTTAAATGTATATAGCAAAACACTAGGAGAAAAGTGAGTTTTGTGAGTGGAAGACCACCTCATTTCAAACTACTGATTAGACATCAGAGGAGATGCTACCCATTTTCAGCCTCCATACAGATTCAGGGAAAGCAGAGGAGGAAAGCAATGGAAGAAACTCATCAGTTTATACACCTCCCTGAACTGTGTTGGTACACATACTTTATTTAGAGGACCAAGAATGTTACCTTTTCAAATCACATTTCAAGTGAATTCTGTTATTAGATTTTCCAGTTTGTCAGTCTCTTACATTAACAATTGCATATTGTCCACAATCTTATGAATTCCAATAATAAAAACAATGTGCCTCCAGTATAGATGTTAGTGGATTTCCAACAGGAGTTTTCCAGATTAGAACTGCTTAATACAAATTTTTTGCTACTACTTTTTGCAGTTACTTCAAAGGATTTACCCAGACTCCAGAAACTGTGGTATTAATTAGTTTTGCAAACTTTGACTGTAAGGTTATTACCAATCCTAGTTGTTTTGGACTAGATATGTCTAAGTTTTTTTCCAGTTTTCAAAAGCAAAAGCAGTCTAAATATGGGTAGAGAGGACATAAGACTCTATAACTAGAAGATACCAATTAATTCTGGCTGCTAGGTATGATAATGCAAAAAAATAACTTAGCAGAGTCTATTTTTCTTTAGTCTCAGATAATTATGAATTTACCCTTTCTTTAGGGTAGTCGAAATGTAGACACTAAAACATGGGTAACAGAGTGTGACAGGTAACAGTGGTAACAGAGAAGTAGCAGACTATGATCCTATATATCGGGAAGTTCACAGTGTTTGTTTTTTGCTTGGTTTGGTTTGGTTTGAGTCAGAGTCTTACTCTTGTCACCCAGCCTGGAGTGCAGTGGCACACTTACGGCCACTGTAACCTTAACTTGCTGAACTCAGGTGATCCTTCCGCCTCAGCCTTCCAAGTAGCTGGAACTATAGGCATGCGCCACTACACCCAGCTAATTTTTTTGATATATTATAGAAGTGAGGTCTTGCCAAGTTGTCCAGGCTAGGCTTGAATCCCTGGGCTCAGGCAATCCTCTCGCCTCGGTCTCCCAAAGTGCTGGGATTATAGGCTGAGCCACTGCGGCTGGCCAGCATGATTTTTTAAAGCATTCAATGACAGTAAAATTTGTTTTAAAACACATAACATCATCCAATTTAATTTTATGGGGAAACACCTTCCTTAAAACATGTACTGTGCTGCGAGCAGAATGTTATAATCATTCTCTTTGGTTTCAGCAATTTTCCTTATACAGCTATTGTACTGGAAATCTCTAATGCTACAAAATTGGTCAAGAATAAAAGATTCCCCATTGAACCTAGTAGAACATGCTTATTTTTCTTATGGCTGTCAGAACATAAAGAGTCCCTTACCCCAAGGCTACTTTTTAGATGACAATTATTACCATAACAACTACTAATCAATAAACAGTTCCTAGTTGCCAAAATAGCAAAAATTAGAAATCCTCAAGGATTTGGAATGACCTTACTAAAATAAGGAATCTGAACACGTAAAAATCAACTCCATAAACAAAACAATGACATGAACATCAGTTTTATTCACTGAAAATATATTTTAGAAAATCTATGGCATAAACATAACTATAAATGAACATTGCTCTTCTCAGCACTTTTTGTCTAGAAAATTCAGTATACTATATGAGAAATTCATTAAATTAAAGCAAGTAAACTTATTTATGTACAATATGATTTTTCTAATGCCAAGGTTAAAAGGAAGAAGGCACCAGAAATATTGAAAAGCACAGGAAGCAAGGCAGAAATACTGCGAGATTATCATAATCCAGTTTGCCATAGGGAAAATATTTAAGACAAAATTGAAAATAAAATAAACATACGTTACGAGATAGCCAAATTATTGCAAAATGTATCAAATTGGCAGGTTGTACATTGTAGAGGTCACAGAAAATTATTACTGTAAAATGTTCTCCCACAAATTAGCATAAATAAACTGTTCTCTATGGTTTCCAATATGCTACCTAAAAACACGGTGTTGCTTCCCAAGGGAGTCTGGTTTCAATCCAAGGCAGATGAGCTAGATGGAGCCAGAATGGCAGTGTTTGACAGACACTAATCAAAAAGACCAGTGACATTCCACAGACTTGCAATATTCCATTTTATCAGAAGCAGTAGAGAACAGCGGTTAAGACCATGCGCTCTGAAATCAGACCTGTGTTCAAATCCTGAGCCCACCACTGTGACCTCAAGGAAGCCACTTAACTTCTCCAAAACAGTATTCAGAGCTGATCGAGGAAGTGAGAGCACCTTCCTGAAAGGCTGCTGTAAGCATGTAATGTAGGCAAACTACTCAGTGTGCTACCCAGGCTGCAGGTTGAGATCAGCATATGATAGTTATTTTTAAGTTAAGTTTAAAAGCATAAACCAGTTTAATCGAACGTATTTGCTTGGTACCATGGTATTACAGGAAAGCCAAGTTTTGTTGCTTTAAGGAATTCCAAAAGGAAAATACATGGACAAGAGGGTAGCAATACTGAAATGGATAAAATAACTTATATTTTCATGATTAGCACTGGTGTCATTACTTTGCAGACTTGATGATTTCTTTCTGTGCATTTCTGAAGATACTGCAACATTCTCATGGAGTACTCCCAATCTCTCTCTTCACATTTTAGAAACTAGAAAAGGTAAGAGACAAGTTATATACTCGCCCAAGAGCATATAAAAGTTTGCAAAAGTGGCAAAGATAATCATTTTTATATAGGGCTTGATCTATTTCTTATAAACTTACGGTGATATTTCTTTGAAAAGAGTGAATTCAATGACACAATGTTAGAATATTTACAATTTTTTCAGAAATCAAAATTGGTTTGTTTTGAATGGTTGATGGCTAAGATGAACTCTAAATTAAGTGCAAAATTAAATTCAAAGCCAAGTAATCTTTTATTGATTTATAAACCTTAGTTGTAGTGTACAGACGTCACAAGCAGGCAGCTTTTTAAAAAATATATGAATGATTTCTGCAACGTGACTTGAATTGCATAAAAAGTAGCACCAATATGCTAATATTCTAACCCCTGTCCAGGACATATGACCAAAATGTAAAACTACAGGCAAGTTTAAAAAGTCACAAAGAAGTTGTCTATTTTTAAATTTAAAAATTACAAAATACTCTTAATGTTCGAGAAAGAACATCAAGTAATTAGCTAAGAAGTTATGTATACACTATTTTCACTTTTTAGGCTAAGGGTCAACTTCACACTCCAGACCACTTTTCCCAGAAAAATAAATACAGAAGATAAAGTAATAACATTTTATACTCAAAATAGTATCTACAAGGTTACAGCAAAGGAAACAATTTTAAAATGCAATCCACCCTGCAATTCAATAGGTTGTTTTCCAAAATGTAATTTTGAAAATTAAATAGCGGGTCCTGACAATAACTTTTATCTACTAGAATGAAAATATCAGGTGCATACTGGGTAGGTATTGTTTTGTAAACTTTTGGAGTGTATGTGTGTATACTGGGTTGCAATGCAGAATGTGTCTTATTTTGAGTAGCTGTGAAAAAGGACTCTCACTGCTCTAAGGGTAAATTTTACCTTTTGGAGCCCCCTACAGGCTCTAAACATTAAGAACATGAATCCTACAGTAAATAAATCACCCTTCTGTTGGAAGGCGGTTCAGGAACTCACTCCATAATTTATGCAGGAATACACGTTGACACAGCAACAGGCAGTGTTTGCTCGAAGAACTCAAACTGAATATAGGGACAGCCTCAATCGTGAAGCCAAATCACCTTCAAGAAACAGATTAACTGGTCAGGTCCACATCAGCCCTTACTAATTATATTTAAAACTGGAAGAAATATGTCAATATTTCACAATAATAGTGGTCTGGGCAAACTAAGAAGAAATAAAATCATGAGAACTTTTTAGAAAATGCTAATTCACCTTTGTAAGTTTTTTCCAAATGAGTGCTAAAAATTTAATCAAAAGAAACACGGCTAAGTGATGTAAAAGGCTTGTTTCCACCCCACGCTCTCCTACAAAGGATTGAGTAAAGAACAGTTTTGAACAATCAGATGCTAAACCCTAACTCCAACACTATTACTTTAAAAACTAATAGATCACTATATCAAAGTAGTAAAACTTTGAAGTGGTTAGAAAACTGACGTGACATAAGCAATACAGGATACAAGCGAACAGACTATTCAATTAAGGACTTTTTTCCTTGCTGCTTTCACAAATGGAAAGATAATTTAACATTAATAAAGCGATGTTCATCATGTTTATCTTAATAACCCCCACCCCAAAAAATTTAAAATCTGTTTGTAGAAGGTTAAGACTAGTTGCAAACTGTAAATGTCTCACAAAACAATCATCAAACACTGTTCTGACCTTAATTTCACCTGTATCAAGTTTCCTATCTCAGAATGCTGGAATGGTTTAGTTAACTTAAGGTCGACAGCAGAACAGGTAAGAGGCCAAATGGTAATGATCCTGTTGAAAGGGGATCTCTTGGCAATAAAATCAATTTAGCATAAATGAAGGTGATTCATAACACATCCAAGAGCAGTATATAGCTTTTTTCTTTTTTTTGAGTCAGCACTGGTTGGCCCCTCAGGTACGGCTTTGAGACTAAAATTGAATATAAAATAAGCAGATCTGCCCTGCAAGGTAATGCTGGTTCATTTGGTCTAAAGCAACCCTATCATCCAATATTCCATATATTGACAAACAATTCTATCTGGTTCACTGTAACATCTAACCCAGACTAAATAGTACGCTGGGGCTCATGACTCAAAATTTACCCTTGGCTTTAGCACAAACTCATATCAAAATCAGTAAAAACATCACATAAAATCATGAACTTCTGTTAATGAGAGCTCCATTTTAGCAAAACATTTGACTTACTACTCTTAAACAGATGTAACTATGTTCAGAATTATGCCTGCCCGCTCCAAAAGTCCCAGAACTAATGTTTATTATAAATGTATCTATATGCGGGATCGAAATGATCTATTCAAAACAAATGGTCACATACAAACTTATTTGCCATTTATGTTATATAAAAAACTTGAGAATGAAATTAAACTTCTCATTTAGTATTTTCCTGTATGATCTGAAATTTAAAGAATGACCCTTCTTAATGTATAATCAATCATTTGAAGAGGAATTTTTTTTTAAGAGTCTTACTCTGTCACCCAGGCTGTAGTGCAGTGGCACGCTCACAGCAACCACAGTCTTAGACCTGCTGGGTTCAGGTGATCCTTCTGATCCAGACTTTCAAGTAGCAGGAGCTACAGTCACGCATCACTACGCCTGGCTAATTTTATTAGAGTATCACTGTGTCGCCCAGGCTAGAGTGCAGTGGCATGCTCATGGCCACTGCAGACTCGACCTGCTGGGCTCAGGTGATCTTTCCGCCTCAGTCTCCCAAGTAGCTGAAACTATAGGCGCGTGCTACCACACCCTGCTAATTTTTGATTTATTGTAGAGATAAGGTCTTGCCAGGTTGCCCAGGCTGGTCTCGAACCCCTGAGCTCAGGCAATCCTCTTGCCTCCGCCTCCCAAAGTGCTGGGATTACAGGCGTGAGCCACTGCACCCAGCATTTTTTTTTTTTTTTTTTTTTTTTTAGTTGGAGTCTCACTCTTGTCACCCAGACTGGAGTGCAATGGCCACTCCCCCGCCACTGCAGCCTCGACCTGCTGGGCCCCAGCAATCCTTCTGCCTCAGCCTTCCAAGTAGCTGGAACTACAGGCACGTGCTTCCATGCCCGGCTAATTTTTTTATTGTAGAGATGAGGTCTCGCCAAATTGCCCAGGCGGGTCTCGAACCCGCGGGCTCAGGCAATCCACTCACCTCAGCCTCTCAAGGCGCGGGATTACAGGCTGAGCCACCGAGCCCGGCTAATTTTTTTTTTTTTTAATTGTAGAGACCATGCCAGGTTGTCCAGGCTGGTCTCGAAACCATGGGATCAGGCAATCCTCTTGCCTTTGCCTCCCAAAGTGCTGGGATTACAGACGTGAGCTACCATGCCAGGTTGAAGAATTTTCTAATAGCAATTTTTAAAATGAGAAAACAGGAGTCCAAGTGATATCCTGTCCTTCCCATTTTCATCACAACCCAGTTCTTGGTAAGATCACTGGCTTTTCCTGCTATCACTGACAGACCTTCATCACATTCAGAATGGATGTTTTTTAAGTAATCTCTTCCAAGGGTTCCCTCTCCCACCTCCCTATGCTACCTAAGGAAACTGTCCTTCTTAGTGTTGGTAGGCACAATGAATATGCTTAAGGTAACATTAAAATAATTGCTTTCATAAAATTGTTTTGTGCTTTATATCTGGGATACCAAGACCCATCCATGTCCAAAAAAATACGGCTATCAAAGGTCACTTACAAGTTGCACTTTAATACCTTCTCTTTCACTCTCCAAACTACTTTGTTGAGAAAGTGATCCTACTGAATATTTAATAGTCAGTGAGTGACTCTGAACCCAACTTCACATTGAGTGACATTCTCTCGTGTACATAAATCCAACATAAAACGTACAAACATCTCCACTACTCACTCTCTCTCACAAGCAAGCATACACACACATTTTCTTTCTTTCCAGAACAAGCCAGAATTACAGCTCTTTTGGTGATTGTTATAATTTTTGGAATGGTTCATAAAATTTCCAAATTATTTTAAATTTGTAATACTTTCATCTTTTTTTTTCCAATTGTGAACCATTCCATATTGCATCTTTATTGCAAAAGTCAACATGCTTCTTAGAAATTCAGATTGTAATCGATAAAACAAACATTACATAAATGAATTTAAATGTATAAACAGTTAGAAATTCAACAATATCTCCTATTATACTATTACACAAGTTCACAATTTTGTAAAAACTATAATACAGGCATACTATACATCAAGAGGAACCACTATTCCTTTTCACATGATTTTATCTTTTTTTTTTTTTAATAATCATCTATCATCATGGACCCTTTTTCACCTTAACAAGACTGTTTTCCAATTTATCATGTTAGCTGGTAACAATATTTTCTCAATGTTAACATGAAGAAAATGAGGAAAATTTTGAGGTTCCCTTTTGAAGCTTGGGCACTAACCCACTAGTAAGTTAGGCTGACCTAGTTGACTGGTAGCTATTATTGCTGATCAGCTATCTATAAAGATGTCATACACACTAAGAAGAACAGCAGAATTTGCCTCAGATGCTATTTGTTATTTCTGTAAATGAAGATGCCAAGAAAACAGATCATGGTAGTTAATCACTTTAAAGAGAAATTCTAAGTTGAGGATTTGAAGGCGGGGTAAAATATCCCAAAGGAAATGTCATTTTATACTAACTTTAAGTTTTCTAATATTATCATCGACTCATATTTTAAATCCATTTTTCAGAATCAAATACGTTTTAGAATTCTTAGAAAGGACAATTTTAAAGTATTTTTAGTCCTATTTATGGTGAACTGAAAACCAAGTTTTATAGAAGGGCTTCAAACTTTACTGAAAAATGATGTGTTCTTCACTTTCAAGTCCTTCTCTTTCATCCCCTCCCCCTAAAAACTAAAAAGTCACATCCTCAACTCTCTCTCTATTGAGAGTGCAATAAGATGTTCATTTTGAGGTTAAAAAATCATATGAAAAGGAATCTCATTCTGTTGAACTGTCAGTCTACTGAAAATTTCTTACAGTTCCATTAATTTACTGTAATTTTCAGTTTCCAGATACAAAAATACAACAATTCTTATTGAAATCTATACGCTGGTAGTTTTAGTACACAAAAAAAAAAAACCAAACAAATTATTTACAAAATTATACAGTTTAAGAAAAAACTTTGTACAAAAAATATATAAATCCTTTGTTCCCTCTATCACGTTTAAACTGTCAGGACTCAAAATATTCACCACAATGAATCTTTCAAAATATATACTGACTGAGCCACAGACATCAAGAAAATTTCATCAGGGATGATGGAGGAGTAAGGAGCAAGATTGCTTAGACCAGATACCCCATTCTAATGTTTTCTTTCTTTATAAGCTTATTTTACCTTCAGTGTTACCAGAAATATAACAAGAGTCAAAAAGGGGAAGTCCTTATTATTATGAAGGGAAAGTTATATGAACTTAAAAATGATCCTGGTTTGACACATCATTCCAGGAAAGTATGTAGAAAAGATAATCCAAATGTGAGATTTAACTTCTTATAGCTAAGTAAATCTAGAGTCCTGATGGTTTTAAGTTCTTAGTGAATAATTTCCATTTTGAGAAAGTTTCTTCCTCAGCAAACAAAATCCTTGATAGTGTTCACCAAGAAACTTCTGAAGCCACCAGGAAGTTTTCAATTTTCACACCACACATATATAAAAACACAGATGTATATAACCTTGAAAAAGTGACATCCTATGTACATTAATCATTTTATTTCCCCAGGGGCCAGTACAGTGTAGTGTTGCTCCTCTGCTTTTCCATCTGACATTCAGAACACAAGGACATAAATTTACATATACATTTTACTTAACAGATACTCTGCTCTATACAGTGTACAGTAAGAATGCACACAGTAAAGAAAACTGTCTACTGAAGGATGCACATGTTCGTGGATAGCAACAAGCTACAAAATCATGAAAAAATAAGTTCCTCTGATCAAAGTCTAGCTGTGATTCCCATTTATTACTAGCATACCCAGGACCCACCCCCATCCCCAACCCACCCACCTCATCATCGTGGTTTAAATTTAAGAAACACTTTTTAACCCTTTTGTGTAACTATAACTAAACTGAAGCTTCAAAAGAGAGAGAGAAAAAAAAAGCTGGTGGCTCTCTCCTCCCCAAAATCCTTCCATTATTTTCATGAAAACATCACTTATTATCAAGGTGCTGGTTTAGACCTTCCACTGGAGACTAACTTTTGGTGGCCCAAATGAACCACTTACTTCAATAATAGCTAAGTCAGGCCTATTAAAAAAAAGGCAAGAGGAAGAAAAGGGGAATAAGAAAAGGGCAGTAGGTGAAAGAAAGCCTTTTACATTCTGAAAATGGTATTGAAATGTTTAAAAAGAGGACCAGGTGAACCAATGCTAGGTATCAAAGCAAACTAAGAATCAGCAGCAGAGAAAGTCCAGGAGTCAATGATGAAAGAATGAAAATACCTCAGAGCTAGCTACCATTGCCTTATAACACTTAAGAATGAAGAGTTGGTTGTGATTTTCACTGAAATAGTACTACTGCAAATAAAAACCATTAAAAAAAATTAGACTGAATACAAATTGGGCTCCTCCATAGGAAAAATTTAAAATAAATGTACTTTTCTTCCAAGACCATTCTTGAAAGCAAAAGGGTATTTTCATTACAAATATCTCCTACTGTCTGACGACCCATCCATAATAGCTGAGAGTTAAGAGATTCCAGGCGATTTTGACATTTAATTAAATTTTATCAGTAGATTATAATCCAAAATAAAATTTCTGAACACCCTGTCATTTACATCATAATCCAACACCAATAGCAACCAAAACATGTGGTGTGGAAAATAAGGCTCTAGAGATTATCCATGTCATTCCTGTGGATCTTCACAACTGCATAAAAGTCACTAGGCCTTTGGTGCTTTAATATCACGTACAGTTATGAGATGTGTTTAAATAGCAAACTTGCTGTCCTTAAGCCTACTGTGTTGAAAAGAAAAATTTAAAAAAAATTTTTGGCTCATTGACTTCTTTAAATAATTTTTAAAAGTTGTTCTTCTAAACAATATTTCTAAAAATTATACAGCTCGCATCAGATTTCATCTTCGCCATGAACGAGACTCATATTCATCTTCATCTTCATCATCATCATCATGCAAAAACAAATCTGGTGTTTCAGTTTCCTGAAGAAAGAGAGAATAAAATCTACTTAGTTGTACAAGAATGTTAAATAAGATACTTTTTAGTCCAAAGGACAGACCAGTAAAGCCCAGATTGCTTTTATAAGCAATGTACTCAAGAGTATCTTTCAGGACAAAACTAACTAACACAGTTTTTGAACAGCTATAGAAAATTTCTTCCCTGTTCATTTTGCTAGTTGTTGTTATTGTTGTAAGGCAACATCACCTATTTATTTATTTAAAGACAGGGTTTCGACCAGGCGCAGTGGCTCATGCCTATAATTCCAGCACTTTGGGAGATCAAGGTGAGAGGACTGCCTAAGCCCAAGGGTTCAAGACCAGCCTGGGCAACTTGGTGAGACCTCATCTCTATAACAAAGTAAAAAAAAAAAAAAAAAAATTAGCCAGGTGTGCCTGTAGTTCCAGCTACTTGAAAGGCTGAGGTGGAAGGATTGCCTGAGCCCAGCAGGTTGAGGCTGCAGTGGCCGTGAGCGTGCCACTGCACTCCAGTGTGGGTGACAGAGTGAGACTCCAACTCAAAAAATAAAATAAAATAAAGACAGGGTCTCATTCTGTCACCCAGGCTGGAGTGCAGTGGTACGATCATAGCTCACTGCAGCCTCAAACTCCTGGGTTCAAGCAATCCTCGTGCCTCAGCCCCTGAAGTAGTTGTGACACAGGTGCATGCCCCAGGTTCAGCTACTTTTTTTGTTGGTAGAGATGGAGTCTATGTTGCCCAAACTGATCCTAAACTGCTGGCCTCAAGCAATTCTTCTACCTCTGCCTCCGAAAGTGCTGAGATTACAGGCAGCAGCCACCACATCCTGGCCTACTTGCTAGTTTCAACAGGAGAATTCCATTATAGTATCATCAAGAAAATAAATAATGTGTGGACATTTAGTAAGAAAATTATTTTTTAAAAAAATCTATGAGATGCATTTCTGGTAAATTAAATTAATTTTGTCCCATTAAAAATTAGGAAAATAGGATGGGTGTGGCGGCTCACACCTGTAAACCCAGCATTTTGGGAGGCCGAGGTAGAAGGATTGCTTGAGTCCAGGAGTTCAAGACAAGACTGGACAACATAGCAAAACCTCTTTTCTACAAAGAAGTAAAAAAAACTAGCAGGATGCAATGGCATCAGCCTGTAGTCCCAACTACTTGGGAGGCTGAGGAGGAAGGATCACTTGAGCCCAGGTGTGCTGTGGTGGTGCGCTATGATGTCACTGAACCACTCTAGCCTGGATGACAGAGTGAGACTTGACTCAAAAAAGAAGGAAGGAGCTTCCAGCTGCTTGGAAGGCTGAGGTGAAAGGATTGCCTGAGCCCAGCAGGTCCAGGCTTCAGTGGCCATGAGCGTACCACTGCGCTCCAGTCTGGCGATACACTGAGACTCCAACTCAAAAAAAAAAAAGAAGGAAGGAAAGGAGGGAGGGGAAAATAAATTAACTACCACTCAAACTCCTAAATCTTTCCTCTTATATCCATACAATTATTTGTGAGAGGTGAATAAATTAACTTCCCCATGATACTAACATTCCAAATCATACGTAAAATATCAGTCATTTTAGACAAAAGTAGATGTATCTAAAAACATTACCAAATTACCAAGACTTTTCTTTTTCTATTTTAATATTTTATTTTAATATAGGAAACATTTCTGCTTTTGTTACGCAAAATTACCCATATAATGCTGGATATCTTTTAAAACTAAGATTTGTAGTAAATCATAAAACCCTTGCAATGTAAGTGTTCATTTTAATTATAAATACAAGAGAAAGACAAAATTAATTCTCATATTTTAAGAGGCTGATTATTCAGTACATTTATTATTTAAGTGGCTGGATTTCCAATTCTTCCCTCCATGTCCGATTTTTACATACTCTCATTTTAACCAATTGTACACAGAAGGAAAATAAGAAACTTAAATCTGTTACTATGAAACTTGTAAACAAAAAGCAAAAACAACCAATCAAAGTTAATCTGTTGGCCAGATACAGTGGCTTTCACACCTGTAATCCCAGGAGGCCCAGGTGGGAGGATTCCTTGAGCCTAGGAGTTCAATACCAGAATGGGCAATATAGCAAGGCTCTATCTCTACAACAAACAAATAAATAAACAAATAACTTCAAAAATTAGGAAAATAGGACAAGTGTGGTGGCTCTAGAGCCCAAGTAAAGCCAAAATAAACGTAAAGAAAAAAGGAAAGAATGTCCTCCACACCAGAATAAAATAACCCCCAAAAGAGTTTTTATATCTCCACACCTGTTCTACTTCTTCAATAAACTTCTAGATTGGTCTTAACTAATTGCAGGTATAAAAGAAAACCCAATATTTATTTTTAAATTTATACTACTTATGTCACGAAAAATATGTAGCTGAGAATTTATCTAATTCAACTCTTCTTTTCAATCATTGGATTTACCTCCTCCTTGACTTCTTCTTCCTCAGTTTCAGTGGATATAGATGGTACCTTGGGCTTGTGCCATGATATTTGTAGTCGACGGTCTTTGAATTTTGACCCTTGGTTTGCAGCCTAAAATATATTTTAGAATATATTTAGGACACATAAATTTGCACTCATATTTACTTTCTTCACATTCTGTGCTATTTTAAAAGTATAATGATTTGGAGAGAAAAATCTGTTAAGATGGTTCTACAATGTTCAATGAGGGCTAGAAAAATGAAGTCTTTTTTAATTAGAGTAACTACATGTTCCAGTTTGCCTAGGATAATCCATAGTGCATATCTATGTCAGGTAAACGTTAATACCTCACTCTACTTACAAAAGTTATGATGAGGACAACAAATACATTTTTAATACAAATTACTGACCCCTAGCAATGATATCTACATATCTATACTCAAACCTTAAAAATATGTAAGTAGGCCGGGTTTGGTGGCTCAGTCTGTAATACCAGCACTTTGGGAGGCTGAGGCGAGTGGACTGCCTACGCCCACGGGTTTAAGACCACTCTGAGCAACTTGGCGAGACCTCATCTCTGCAATAAAATAAAAATAAAATAGCTGGGAGTGGTAGTGCACGTCTGTAGTTCCAGCTACTTGGAAGGCTGAGGCGGAAGGATTGCCGGAATCCAGCAGGTTGGCTGGGGTGGCTGTGAGCGTGCATGCCACTGCACTCCAGCCTGGGCAAAAGAGTGAGACTCCAACTCAAAAAATATATATATATATATTTATTTATAATGTTATAAATTATTATATATATAAGTATATACAAAATATATTCTATATATGAGCAATTTTTTTAAAAAGGTGAATCATCATGTCTATTCATTTCATCGTATCTCTTACAGTGCTGTGTTGAATAAAGCTCTTCCTACTTCCTCTTCTGAAATGCTATACAATGGCAAGTATTCCCCAGCTCATCTATGCATTTCACATATGTAAATTAAACCACTATTATCTTAACTCAAAGTAAAACTGCTCCGTTTCAAATGTGTTACTTGGTACTGATTACTAAACATTTTTTCTCCCTAGCCAAGTTCCAAAACAAGGAAAGTAAAATCTTAATTTTCAAAACAAAGCAACAGAGACAAAACAGAAATCCAAAGTTTCATACAAGTGAAAGCTTAGTCATCCCTACAGCTTTTCTTTCAAGGGCCCTGAATTACAGATATCCTCATCCGGGGTACAGTTCTGAAAAACATAATGGAAGAGGTTCTTTTTAATTTGGGTGCAGAGAAAAAAACAGTGTACTGTTGGTGGGAGTGCAAGCTAGTTCAACCTCTATGGAAAGCAGTGTGGTGAATCCTAAAAGAACTAACAATTGACCTTTTATATAATCCAGCAATCCCTCTCTTGGTAATATACCCGGAAAAACATAAATTGTCCTACAAAAAAGACACCTGCACACATGTTTATTGACACACTATTCACAATAGCAAAAACATGAAACCAACCTTCGTGTCATCGAAAGTGGACTGGATAAAGAGAATGCAGTATGCACAATGGAGTATTACACAGGCATAAAGAAAAACAAAATCATGTACTTTGCAGCAAATTTGATGGAGTTGGAGACCATCATACTTAGTGATCTATCACAGAAACAAAGAACTGAATACCGCATGTTCTCACTTATAAGTGGGATCTGAGCATTAATCACATTAGCAGAAGGGAGGGATCAGCAGTTGCTAGGCACTGCCAGGAAAGGGGGAGCACATAACAACACAAAAGGTACTTGGTCCTATACCAGGGGGAGGGCCAGTTGGAGGCCCAAAAGTCACCTGCAAGCAGTCTACTTGTGTAGTTAATCCTTACTTGTACCCCACATCTCTATAATAAAATAAAATTTCATAATAACAACAATAATAGATCGTACAAAGATTATTTGTTTACAGTATGAAAGCTGAGACAAGAAGGCAGAGCATCACTTTCGACCTCAACTAGGGACATGACATCAGGGAACTCACAACTCTGAATGTCTGAAAATGACCACAAAAGCACCACGAGTACTGATTTTGGAGTTACAAATAAATTTTAGTGAGTAAGCCGGGCATGGTGGCTCAGCCTGTAATCCCACGCCTTGGGAGGCTGAGGTGAGTGGATTGCCTGAGCCTGTGGGTTGAAGACCCGCCTGGGCAACTTGGCGACACCTCATCTCTACAATAAATCAAAAAATTAGCCGGGTGTGGTAGCGCATGCCTGTAGTTCCACCTACTTGGAAGGCTGAGGCGGAAGGATCGCCGGAGCCCAGTAGGTCGAGGCTGCGGTGGCGGGGGAGTGGCCACTGCACTCCAGTCTGGGTGACAGAGTAAGACTCCCAACTCACAAAAAAAAAAAAAAAAAAAATTTTAGTGAGTAGATGAATTGGCAAATATAAAATCTGCAAATAGTAAGGATCACAGGGTGATTGTGAAAAGTAAGGATAACTGTTACTTCTCTGGGGAAAAGAAAAGAGAGAGCCTGGAAGGGAGACAAGGGGGTTTCTGGGATGCTGGAAATGTTCTATTTCTCTACCTAAGGGGTAGTTATATGGGTGTCTGTCTTCTGGCAAATCACTGAAATATATGCTTATGATTAGTATTGTTTGTTTTAATAAGCATTTTAAATTAATTATAATTATAACCTTTACAATTTTAAGGAAATACCAAGTAGCTAAGATTTTTATGTGAAAAAAGCAAGGTTTGAAATGCAGCTCTGTATTTATAACATGATCCTATTTTGGTAAATGTTTTTAAAATGAAAGGCTTTATATACGTATTCTTACATAATATTTTTTTCTATAATAATATTTTTTTTAATTTTAAAAAGTACTTTAGGATTGGCTGGGTATGATGGCTCATGCTTGTGATGCCAGCACTTTGGGACAATCCCTGGAGTCCAGGGGTTTCTACAAATAAAAAGAAAAATAATTAGCTCAATGTGGTGGTGCACACTTGTAAACCCAGCTACTCGGACGGCTGAAGTGAAAGGATCCCTTGAGCCCAGGAGTCCAAGGCTGCAATGGGCTATGATCGTACCACTGCACTTCAGCCTAGGCAACAGTGAGACCCTATCTCTTAAATAACTAAATAAATAAATATCTAGGGCTGATCTCTCAAAATATTACTTACCTACTAATACCTAATTCTTCTACACATACCTATATTCTCTCACACACATATCTAAATATATCTACATATGGCTTGAAATAATGCCCTATTGGGAAAAAAATTAGCTGTCCATCAATATGGGACTGTTTAATGTAGTATGACAAATCTATGCAATAAAATACCATGCAGCCATTTAAAAGAATGAAGCAAAACCAGCACTAGTACAGAAAATCTCTTTCATAACAATCTAATATAAATTAAGTGAAAAGAACACATACCAAAGAGTGCTGTATCATGTGCTAGCACATAAACATAATAGAGAACAAATGATATATTTAGAAAAAGCATATTTCTGAGAAGTTATATAAGGAACTGGTAACAGTAATTGCCTATGGTGAAACTGAGCAACTGGAGATAGAAGGAAATCTTAATTTTTATTGTATACACTTTTACACCTTCCACATGTTGTGTATGTGTGTCAGCCAAGAAAATAATATTATTCAAATTTTAAAATATACACCATAAATGAAAAATTATATGCAAGGTTAGGGTTCTTGGTAGCAGCTGCTCAAAGAGAAATTCATCTAGTCCAGCCATTTTCTCAGATTAAAAACTGATACCAAATTTGTACCAGTTATCATTCATCAATCACCTGACTGAAGATAAAAAAACAAAATTCAAGTGCTGCATGCGGGTGCGAGCAAATAGGTACTCTCAGCACTGCCATTAAAAATACAAATTAGTACAACATTCCTGAAGGGTTATTTGGCAAGCTGCACCAAAATTTTAAATACGCATGCCTCTGATTTAGTTGTTGCATTCCTAAGAACTTACCTAAAGAAGTGGTACTCAACTGGAAACAATAACACTACTCTAGGGGGTATTCTGGTGGTCACACTGACTGAAGAGCACTCACCGCCACTTATTAGCTGGAAACCAAGAATGCTAATAAAGGTCTTGTACTGTGCAGGGCTGTCCCACATAATAAAGAATTATCCCATTCAAAAATGCCAAATCAGCCGGGCACGGTGGCTCAAGACTGCAATTCTAGCACTTTAGGAGGCCAAGGCAGGAGGATCACTTGAGCCCAGGTGTTTGAGATGATCCTGGGCAACACAGCAAGACAAAAAATAAATAAATAAAAAATAAATCTCTACCAAAAAAAAAAAAAAGTCAAAAAAATTAGCCAGGCATACTGGCACGCAACTGTAGTCCCAGTTACTCAGGAGGTTGAGGTAGAAAGAGCATCTGAGCCAGGAAGTTGAGCTGCAGTGAGCTATGATCATGCCACTGTACTCCTTCCTGGGTGACAGACTGAGACCCTGACTCAAAAAGAAAAAAGCCAAATCTAATATGTCTATAGCATTGCTCATAATAGTGAAAAATGAGAAACAACTTACCTAACTAACCCATCAATAGGGAGCTGGACATATAAAGTAAGGCACATTCTTACAACAGAAAGCCTTTCAATAAGACAAATGTCATAAACACGAAAGAGTATCCATGACACACTATAGGTAAAAAAACAGACTTCAAAATAGCGCAGGCAGTATGTCACAGATACAGAGGCTGGAAAGATGTCGATAAAAATGTAATCGGTAGGATTTCAGATTTGTTGTGCCATCTCAACTTGTGTTGTTTGAAATGTTCTAATTTTTTTTTTAATTAAGGCAGTTTAGAGTTTCACTGTCTTTGTAAAGGCCACAAAATTATTAATGCCATATTTCACTACTAGAACTAGCTACAATTATATTTTTACCTGAAGAATCCTCTACATAGTAAAGTATGCTGAAAATCAGTGACAGATGATGACAGTAAATGTCAGTAGTTCATAAAACCTCTACATTGTAAGTCTTTAGCAAGATCTAATTAAAAGCAATTAATGAAGCACTGTCCAGAAAGGTTTCCCCAAATATTAAATACAGAGAAAAGATAACTTCTGTTCTGGAATGCAAAAGGAACAATTGCTTAACTATAAGGTATCCATCATTTCCATGTTTCAGATACTTGGAAGATGGGAAAAAAACATCTAGAAAGGCTGTGGAGAAAAGCTGATAGTGTATGAGAAGTCTTCAGAAATATAGTAGAAAGCCTCAGGTGTCTTATATAAAGTTCCAATAATGGCAGGGGTGGGAAATCAGAGGTTCTTGCCAGTAAGAACATTATAATTATAAAGAATTTGGGGAGTACAAGGTCTAAACAGTACAGGAGAGATTCTAAACCTATTACCTTCTTAAGACTCCAAAGGGCTTTCAGGCTAAAGATGGGGAACTGACCATCTGTTGAACACAGTTTCATACCCCCCTCAACTAAAATAACAGTAGATTTATTTTTTAAGGCTATAAACTGACACAAAAAGAAAATATGAGAGAAAATACAACAAAACCAAAAATCGGTAGGTGGGAAGCTGAAAGTCCAATGAGAGAAGTCAATATATAATTCTTAAAATTTAAAAACCTAGAATTAACAGTAGAAATAGGAGAATCAGCTAAAGAGTTAAAAGTGGATGTCCCTGCCGGGCTCGGTGGCTCAGCCTGTAATCCCGCGCTTTGGGAGGCTGAGGTGAGTGGATTGCCTGAGCCTGCGGGTTCGAGACCTGCCTGGGCAACTTGGCGAGACCTCATCTCTACAATAAAAAATCAAAAAATTAGCCGGGCGTGGTAGCACGCGGCTGTAGTTCCAGCTACTTGGAAGGCTGAGGCGGAAGGATCGCTGGAGCCCAGCAGGTCGAGGGTGCGGTGGCCGGGAGCGGCCACTGCACTCCAGTCTGGGTGACAGAGTGAGACTCCAACTCAAAAAAAAAAAAAAAGTGGATGTCCCTAAGGAAGGGAAAACAGGAAATGAAGCACAAGACTAACAACCTATCGCTGTTAAGCTGATGTGGCTCTTTTTTTTTTTTTTGAGTTGGAGTCTCACTCTGTCGCCCAGACTGGAGTGCAGTAACCGCTCCCGGCCACCGCAGCCTCGACCTGCTGGGCTCCAGCGATCCTTCCGCCTCAGCCTTCCAAGTAGCACGCTACCGCGCCCGGCTAATTTTTGATTTATTGTAGGGATGAGGTCTCGCCAAGTTGCCCAGGTGGGTCTCAAACCTGCAGGCTCAGGCAATCCACTCACCTCAGCCTCCCAAAGAGCTGGGATTACAGGCTGAGGCGCCGAGCCCGGCCTGATGTGGCTCTTTAAATGACAAGCATGTAGGCCGGGCTTGGTGGCTCAGTCTGTAGAGACCTCATCTCTACAATAAATCAAAAAATTAGCCGGGGGTGGTAGCTCGTGCCTGTAGTTCCAGCTTCTTGGAAGGCTGAGGCGGAAGGATCCCCGGAGCCCAGCAGGTCGAGGCTGCAGTGGCTGGGAGCGTGCCACTGCACTCTAGTCTGGGCGACAGGGTGAGACTCCAACTCAAAAAAAAAAAAAGATACGAATGTATACATTTTTTGAAAAAAAAAGTAAAAAGTTTATGAAAGTTTCTAAGGTATTGAGATTGTTATTTTATTCTTTCTCTATCTGCATATTTCTAAGTTTTCTTCAATGAACATCATGGAAGATACTGTTAGTTGTCTAACCAACAACTACTTAACCTTTTTCCTTTTGAACAGATCTTGATTTTCATCACCAGCTGATCACCACATGTGAGTTTCAGCTCAGAGGGTGAACCTGATTTGTTTAATTCAATCATGGTAACTGTTTCCTCAACAAAGATTAGTTCAGAAGTGGGTAAAAGACAATTCTGGCTAAGACACCTGAGGGCAATACACCGGGTAGAAGTCGGGTAGAAGTGGTGGTAGCAGGGAAGTGAGGATATTTACGGGAAAGGCAAGAAACATCCTTCCTTTCTTGCCTTTGGACATTCTTGTTAGAAGCTATGATGATTGTTGACGTAATAGCAATCCTGAGGGAAAAAAGCCTAAGAACAAAAAGGCAACATAGTAGGACAGCAAAGGAGAAATACAGAAAGAACCTGAGTGGCTAAGTTTCGAAATTAATCTTAAAACCTCCCTTCTTGAAAACGAAATAAACGTCCATATTTTTCAAGTTATTTATCTGTTACTTGAAGCCAAATGTATCCTGAGAAGCATATATTACCTCCATAACCAGAAAGGGAAAAAAATTCAAGCTCCACTCTATATCAGTGAGTACAACAGCTAAACCACATTACCATAATTCAAAAATCTTATAGTTAATTGATGCATGCTACTAGAAAAATGCCAAAGTACAATCATATAGTCTAAACATTTAGGAAAAATAACTTTTCCTGACGTACCTAGCCGAACTTCCCTGTAACAGGGATGAAGGAATGTACCTTAGTTCTTGTCCTGTCTGTGCCCTTAAGCAATGCTCTATGACTTAAAATTTTCAGCTTCTGAACTAAACTTTAATGTTAAAACACTTCACAAGAATTCTTCATAAAAATCTTTAGTATCCTCAAATCTCTGTGAAATGAAAGATATATAAGATTCTTTTACTAAAAAGTTCTTTGTGGACTTGCTAATTTTGCTCTTTAAAATATTTAAAATTCTATCTGTATATTTCATATTTGTAACTTAAATATTTCTAAGCTTAAATATTTAACATATTAAGTAATACAATAACATACACCAGGGCTAGACGTAGCCCTCAGACTAAATGTAGCCTAGCACCCTGCTTTTTGATGATCTGTGAGTTAAGACTGGTTTATACATTTTGAAAAGGTTAAGAAAAAAAAAAAGGCCAGGTGTTGTGGCTCACACTTGTAATCCCAGGGCTTTGGGAGGCAAAGGCAGGAGGATCATTTGAGACCAGGAATTCAAGCCAGCCTGGACAAAACCCTATTTTAAATAAATAAATAATAGGCTGGGCATGGTGGCACATGCCCGTAATGCCAACACTTTGGGAGGTCAATGTGAGAGAATGCTTGAGCCCAGATGTTTAGGACCAGACTGGGCAACATAGATAGACTTTGTTTCCGCAAAAAATGTAGCTGGGCATGGTGACTACGTGGGAGACTAAGGTGGAAAGATCACCTGAGCCCAGGAGGTCAAGGCTGTGGTGAGCTGTGATTGAGCCAGGTCACTCCGGCCTGGGTGACAGAGTAAAAGGAAAAAGAAGTAGAAGATGAAAAGATGAGGAGAGGAAGGAGATGTTGAAGGGAGAGAAAATGCGATGGAGATCATGTCCACAAAAACCTAAAATATTTGCTATCTGGTCCTTTGTAGAGAAAGTCTGCAGCTTTGATACACACTATTAATATATTTACATATTATTATATATGTTTTTATGTTGTTATATATAACCTGCATTGTATATTAAATATTCTATATGTTTTAAATTTGTATATATAAACAGTACACATAAATTAAAGTATAAAGTACCTTGGGACCTAAAACCTCACGATCAGCACATATCCTAAAATTTGGTTTCAAAAAATACACAGTATAAAAATGTTGATGCTTAATTTCAAAAGTAAATGTGAGGTTTAAAAGTCTGGTTTTATTTATTTATATATTGAGTGGAAGTCTCACTCTGTCACTCCAGGCTGGAGTGCACTGGCATGGCTCACAGCCACTACAGCCTAGACTTGTTGGGCTCAGGTGATCCCTCCACCTCAGCCTTCCAAGAAGCTGGAACTACAGGCACGCACCACCACACCCAGTTAATTTTTTTTTTTTTGTAGAGACAAGGTCTCACCAAGTTGCCAAGGCTGGTCTTGAACCCTTGGGCTCAAGCAATCCTCTTGCCTCAGTCTCCCAAAATGTGGGATTATAAGCGTGAGCCACTGCACCCAGCAAAAGAATAGTTTTAAAAGTAATATGTGTTCATTAGAAAATATGGAAAATAGGCCGGGCTCGGTGGCTCAGCCTGTAATCCCAGCACTTTGGGAGGCCGAGGCGAGTGGATTGCCTGAGCCCGAAGGTTTGAGACCCACCCGGGCAACTTGGCGAGCCCTCTTCTCTACAATAAATCAAAAAATTAGCTGGGCGTGGTAGCGCACACCTGTAGTTCCGGCTACTTGGAAGGCTGAGGCGGAAGGATCGCTGGAGCCTAGCAGGTCGAGGCTGCGGTGGCCGGGAGCGTGACACTGCACTCCAGTCTAGATGACAGAGTGAGAACCCAACTCAAAAAAAAAAAAAAGAAAGAAAGAAAATATGGAAAATAGAAGTGCCTAGAAGGAAGAAAAAAAAGAAAAACTTGAATTCTGCCTCCCAGAACTAACAAGTTAATGCACTTTCAATCCAAGTGTACGTAAAATCTTGTATCTTACCTTTTTTTTAACCTAATAATCAATCCTGAAGATTTCCTCATATCATTAAATATTCCTGAAAAACATGTTTTAATGGCAGCACAATCTTGTTGAACATTTATATGGCTCCCATTTTCACTATTTAGAGTGCTACAAGCACACTTACAGCTGCCCTTTGCATACAACCATACTTCCTTCAGGATATTAATAAATCCTTAGAAGCAGATGACTGAATACAAGAACAATCTTTGAAGAACTCCAGAATTAGATCCTCGCATTTCTGAATCACCTCACTGAAATCCATCCATCATCTTTTCATGCAGATATGGCTCACCTATAATCCTTTCATAATCATTCAGGATTTTGCATACTGAAAATACAGATTTTACCTTGGCCTTTGTGAGATATATCAGCCTTGAAGAAGAACTTCCTTTTTTTTTTTTTGAGTTGGAATCTTACTCTTGCCACCCAGGCTGGAGTGTAGTGGCACGCTCACAGCCACCGCAGCCTCGACCTACTGGGCTAAGGCGATCCTTCCGCCTTAGCCTTCCAAGTAGCTGGAATTACAGATGTGTGCCACCATGCCCGGCTAGTTTTTGTGATTTACTGTAGAGACGAGGTCTCACCAAGTTAGTTACCCAGACTGGTCTCGAACCCCCAGGCTCAGGCCTCCCAAAGTGCTGGGACAGGCTGAGCCACTGCACCCAGCCAAAAACTTCCTTTTAAGTTTGCTAACTCTATTCACAATAATGTCTAAGCTTATGTATTTTTGTATTTCTTTCAGAGAAAGCATAGTATAATGCCCAAATAGCTATTACTAGGAGAAGTGTGCCCCTAGTACTCAAGACCATCTAATAGCACCTTACAAAAAAAAAAGCCATCAAAACCAAAGGGAGTGTTCTTGAAGTTACCTCATCCTACCTTAGCTCTGTTTGCTCCTTCCCCAAATGCCCAGTCACACCCATATCTGCCACACTGCAGACTTATCAAATATATGTGTGTGAAAACTGGTTATTATTGGATGCCACCTTTGAGAAGGCCAGAGATTCATTTGAGCCATGACTTCTAGGTTAAAACTTGACCATCTACATATAGTCTCTGGTGACCACAGGACAGAAAATTCTGCCTTCTTCCTAGCAAGATACATACTTTTTGTAACTGGAAATATCTGCAATTAGCCAACGCTATAAAAATTCTCCTTCATATAATCCAATATCACTTCAGCAGAGCTGGACGTGGGTCTAAATGCCCAATCTATTTAGCAAGGAGATTTAAATTTTATATATTCAACATTAAAAGATAATAATCAACATTTGAGCAGACTTCACAAGGATAGCCTACACTTGTGTAGTGCCCGTCCTTATTTTATCTTCTTTACTCCTCAAAGAAGTCACTTAAAAGTTATATGCCACTTTACAAAGAAGAAAAATCACAGCAGTGAAAGAACTAGATCAAGAGTGAACTGGCCACAACCCAGATGATACTCAAATCTGGACAATTTTGATAACAGCCTATCTTCTCCAAGAGTAAGGATGAAATAGGATTAATGGGCATCAAACTAATGAAAATACATGGAATAAAGCCTTGATTTTTATGATTTCCTTCAACATATTTAACACTTAATAGGCTTGAAAATGTTTCCTCTTAAAAAAGCTGTTTGCAGCCAGGTACAGTGGGTCACACCTGTAATCCCAGCACTTTAGGAGGCCAGGGCAGGAGGATCACTTGAGGGAAGGAGTTCCACAAAAATTTAAAAAGTTAGCCCAACATGGTAGTGTGCCTATGGTCCTAGCTACCAGGGAGGCGGAGACAAGAGGGTCATTTGAGCTCAGAAGGACAAGGCTGCAGCAAGCTAAGTTCCTGCCACTGCACTCCAGCCTAAGCAACAGAGCAAGATCCTGTCTCAAAAAAAAAAAAAAAAAAGTTCCAGGAACAAGAAACCCAATTATCTTTGTTCTTTCTGCCACTTATTAACTTTATGATCATGGTTGACACTTTAAGTTTTGGCTTTCATATCTGTACACACAGGATTCACATGTATACAGTTTCATATGTATTTCACAGTTATAAACCAGTTAAGATTAAGTGAGAGCCAGATGCGGTGGCTCACACCTATAATCCCAGCACTTTGGGAGGCTGAGGTGAGAAGACTGCCTGAGCCCAGGATTCGAGACCAGCCTGGGCAACTTGGTGAGACCTTGTCTATAAAATAAATCTTAAAAAATCAGCCAGGTGTAGTGGTGCATGCCTGTAGTTCCAGTTACTTGGAAGCCTGAGGCAGAAGGTTTGCCTGGGCCCAGGAGGCCATAAGAGTGCCACTGCACTCCAGCCCGGGTGACAGTGAGACTCCAGAGTAAATGTGATTATGTATGAAAATGCTGTATTACAAATAATGCTCAATAAATGTTTACTGAATGAAAGAATGGTTGGAAAGACAGTATGCACTATATATGTCCAAAATAATAGACATTTGCCTATAGCAAACCTCTATTTGCATGTTTGCCTAAAAGCCAGTACTTACAGTAGATCATAACCAAACAAGTATATCACCGTAATAAATTCCTTCTTTGAACTTTTGCCTCCACCCCAGATTATTTCACTATTAACTATAAATACCTGGTAAACCATGTAACCATCCTAAAACAAAAATCAAATGTAACTTTGGAACACCTGTCACTACAAATTGCACATATTGGAGTATGATGGAATTACAAAACAAAAACTGCTTCTTGATTTTTAAATATATTAATAGATATTCGCGTTTTTACAACTAAATTTTCTAATCTATAAAACATTTGATGTTTATGCATGCTGCAGCAAGGAAAATGCTGAAAACAATGTTCTTAGAGTTAGTATTTGCTACTTTTAAAACTCACTGAGAAATGTTGAAGTAAGTCTTCCTTTTCTTCCTCCGTGAATCCCCCAACTGTGAGCGCTTTGGGACGGTGGTCCACCACCATGTGATTTAGTGCACCCCTTCCTCTTCCTCCACGTCCTCGGCCTCTTCCTCGACCCTGAGAGGACATGGTCTTTCCTCGACCCACAGGTAAAATACCTAATCGTGCAGCCTGAATAACAACAACAAAAAGAGACATAATATACATGATTAGACTAAATCTTGAAAAACAGAAGAAGAAAAAGCTTTGAGATGTTAAGTGTGGTGGGTCAGTAACTCCTTTTAAATCTCACCTCAACCTGCAACTGACTGAGTTTTTTCCGTAATTCTGTTGTATCTTCTCCTGAGGATAGCCTCTTATGGAGGTCCAGTTCAGTATCTAATAACTCTTTCTGGGCCTTTGGAAAAATTGAAAATAAAAAGGTGTTTTTAAAAATAATTTACAAGATCTCATCCAGAACATTATAGTTACACAATGACACACATCTCTTTTGGGAAAATGAGAGTAAGAGAACGCAATAAACATGGATAATTTAAATAAAGCAAGTAACTTTATAGCTATAATAGTGCAAACATGTAGAAAGTATATCAGTGGAAAAGAATAAGCAGTACTACTGCGTAAGATGGCCTAAAAATCAACTCTGAGAATAGACACCTGAGATGAGGAAGCTGAGAAAAATTTTCACATAATAAAGCATCATAAATGAAATACAACAGAGTAAAATAAATTATACGGTAAAAATTCATAAATAGTACAAAGGTAACAACAGTTACATAATTATTATCAGATTGGAACCCATAACTGTTGCCACTCTTTTTTGTAAGAGACAAACTATCAGTCTTTAGATGGCAAGACTATGAGAATTTTTTTTCTTTTTAATTTTTAAAAATCTGTTCATGTCCTTTCTACAAATGGGGAAATGTCAGTAAACGAAACATTCTTATTATGTTTTTAAAAAACTACTCTTAATGAAACATTTTACATTCCTATATTGATAAAGAATAATTTCAAATGTGATATAATATTGTACATAATAATTTACATTCAATATATCTGACAAATTTATTCCCAGTCTCAAATGCACAAAGGACTGGAATTATCTAAAATCTCACTACAGAGCTGTGGTATAATGGAACCACTGTCTACTGCAAGTACTTTAGGGTAAGAGAAAAGATGGACATCAGTAAAATTAGACTTAAAGGGCCCTAGATCTAATTATTCTACATTTTTACCCATATTAAAAGGCCAGTGGCATCTTTTGGCTATAAAAGGAATGGACTTATTACAACAGTATTACAGCATTAGGACAAAAAAAATCCTGCTGAAATAGGAAATATCCCTTTCCTCAGTCATCACTCTAGCAGTTTCATCTTCAACACAAAGAATCAAAAAGTTCAATTAAAAAACACATTTTTATTCAAACAAGGCATTATCACCTCTTTTCAAAGGGAGCGCATAGCACTTACAGAAACACTAAAAAATATTGTACTGTAATTGTTTGCCTGTTTCCCTGATAGGCTAATAGCTACCTAAGGGTTCCGCTGTACTTTCAAAGTGCCAAGCACATGGCAGAAGTTTGATAACCCTATATTAAATGAAAAAATGCAAACAGATACCTCTGTTTTTGTCTTCACTTTAGAAGGTGTGGAGACTGCAGAAGAAGTTTTTAATTCATCTTTTAATTGTGAGATCTTTTCTCCAAGCTCTTTCAAAGTCTTCATTATATTTGCTCTTTCTTCTGGTTTCATGTTTTTGTTTTTTTCTAACTTGGATATCAGCATCTAAAAAATAAACAGAAAAAAGTAAAACTATGCTTAATAAACTTTAATATAAATAAACCTTTAAAACTTTACTATTATGCATATCTTTGTAAAATTAATTATATACATCAATTCCAGCTTCTAAGTAAGTTTTTCTCTTACCTTTTGGCATTCTATTTGTTTTTCTAACATTTCTTGCCTCTTTTTTCTCATATCTTGCTGTAGTTTCAATGCCTCCTGAATGAATAGGTAAAAAAAGAAATAACGAATAACAAGATTTGTCAATGATACATAATGCTCATTTCTTCTGAGTCATCCCTATCTAAGACAGATTTTCCTAATCAAAAAATAACTGAAACCAGAGATGAAAGCTTTGAATATATTTTCCCTAACACTTCCAGTATAATAAAGTTTACATTTATAACTGTATTTTAAATATTGGACACTATTTAGCTATATCTATGAAGTTTATTGACTTGAATGTCTTTATAAAGAAAAGTAGCAACTGCTTTCACTTGCCAATGTAATAAGCCAAATACTTATTTTTGAAATTTACAGTTAAAAAATGTGAGATGGGGCTATAGGTTAGAAATGACAGCAAAGTCTCTGGATTTGCCAAGAAAATTTTACCTTCCATCCTCCTGTCAATTAAATCTCTAATTATACTGAGATAGTACATATAAACATCTATTTTACTTGAAAAACTCTATGGAACTTAAATCTAGAATGACAATGAAACAAAACTGAATCACATGAATAATAACTACATAATGTTATACCTTATGTGAATCATTCTCTAACTTACAAAACCAAAAAGGAATTAAAAAAGAAAATAAACACTAAACTAAAATGTCTACTTCTTTCCCTTAGAGAGGGGAAAAAAAAAACACATAGTAAAAAAAATTGGGGAATGTTAGTAAGAGGAGTTATTTAAAAAAAGAAAAAGAAAACAAAATTATTCTTTGTGTTTGCTGTGGCCACTAAATGGCAATCGTGAAACTTTGTTTCTGTATGTTCATCTTTTTTTTTTCAAGTTTACACTGAACAGAGAAAAAGCTAAATGAGGTAAGCATTATGATGTAATCCCATAACACTAGCTGATTTAAAGGCATTAATGTAATTACTTATGAATTCAGTAGGTCCTTTCCTCTGTAAGGCAAAAAGAATCAAAACTATCACACCTGTTTTTTTTTCTTTTTTTGTTTTTTGGTTTCATTCTGTTACCCAGACTGGAGTGCAGTGAATCATAGCTCACTAAAGCCTGCAACTTCTGGGCTCCAGGGATCCTTCCACCTCAGCCTCCCAAATAGCTGGAACTACAGGCACGCACTACCATGCCAGACTAATTATTTATTTTTTTTGTAGATGAGGTCTCGCTATGTTGCCTACACTGGGATTACCTGTTTTTTTTTAAGAACTTCTTGCACATCATGAGATTTAGACCCTGAACAAAGTTTTGAGGGTGTCTTTAAGTTTGAGGAGCTGTAAATCATTTTTGGATGGCCCGGAGTTGAAAATACCTAAAAAATAAAGGGGAAAAAAAGTACACACAAATATAATTAAATTAAGTCTTAGAAATGTTTAGAATAATTTTTTTTAGAAAGACTGCATATATTTCTACTCTTTAGGGAATTAAATTTTCTTTTCACATTTAAAAGCTCCATGATAATGGCTAATTCTTTTAACGGAACCTGAGATCTGAAAAAGCTAGTTCTTTATGCATAAATTCAACTGTCATTCAAAAGATAAAAACAAAACTATTTGTCAGCAATAACAGTTTGTTTCTTAGGGCAATCCATTATTTTTCTAGACATCTAAGAGTTGGCCCATCACTCACAGGTAGGTCTAGTGCCCTTCTGTTAAACACAGTTTCACAAAATACCAACAGCTGACAAAGCTGCTCTTGTGATCATGATGAATCAAGACAAAATCAAGCACTCCATAATCACTGACTGAATACAGACAAAAACATGAATACTATCCAAACCATAAAAATGACTGAACATCTCTTTACCCTGAGAATGACTGATGCTTATCTACCAATAACTGTGTTAGCCTTGTTCTAGTATTCCCTCTTTCTAGGTAAGGTTTATTAAGATATCCTATCATGGAATTTACACCTGCTTCCTTAAATCCTCCTAAATCATCTAATACAACAGCCCAAATCCTAAAATAAGTCCTTTTAACACACAGTTTCATTGTGTATACTCTCTCAATGAATAATAAATTCAACTTGACTACAGGTGTGTTCCTGGCATCTGGCTGAAGGGCACTGTTTTAAGTTATTTTCCATAAGTCAAGTGCCAAATAAAAACCCATGTTTCCAACAACTGGGAACCATTCTAAGAATTAATCAACTTTACAGTCTTAATATTATACTTAACCAATTACTGTGAGTTTATCATCAAATGTAAGACAGGCAGTAGTTGGCTCACAGACCTGACTCTGTGAGCAACCAAGAGATGGCCATCTTCACAGTGCTGGTTTTGGTATTTAGGTCCCTTTCCTCTTCCAAACAAAAGACTCTCCAATTAACCTTCCTTCTTTAAAGTGCACAGAGATATATAGAAAATCTATCTGGTTCAAGTCTTCCCTATCATATTCTGCCTTTTTAAAAAACTTTTAAATTACCTTTGAATGCATAAGAGACACAGAAAAGTATTAAGAAATTCACAAAAATTTATTCACATAAATAATAGATTCAAATCACTACAATACTTAATTATTCTCAAAATTAAACCTCTTTAACTACATAGGAAAGTATCCCAAATAGCCTAAAAACCCTACATAGCTGGTGTTCATGTTATTATTTATTTTATTAATATTAAAATGGCAACACCTACAACTTACTGAGCACTACTTATGTGCTAAGCACAGAGAGTTTTAATCCTCATAGCAACAGCTAAGAAGAGGCAGATCAAGTCAGTTAGGGCTATCTGACTTCAAAATCTTTAATCATGCTTTTCTTTTTTATAATAGACTTGTTTTGAAACAAAAGTACAGAGAATTGATATACCTATCACCAAACAGCAACAATCATCAAAGCATAAAATAATCTTCTTTCATTTATATCCACAACTAATACCCTCTTATCCCAAATACTATATCGTTTCATCTGTGACATTTCAGTTATATCTCTAGAATACAAGGTCTTTCATTTTTCAATATTACCCCAATACCATCATTACACACTTCAGTAATACTTTCTTCAGTATCACGAAATATACACAGTTCCAGTTTTTAATTTTCTGGAAAATGCTTCCCATTTGAATTGAGATCTACTAAGGTTCAAGTAGTGCAACTGGTTAGGTCTCTTTAAAGTCTCCTTTAATTCATAGTTTCTCTTTCAATCTCTTTTCTTTACAAATCATTTGTTGAAGAAACCAGGTCATTCATCCAGAAGTATACCCTAAAGGATTCTGTGATACCCTTGAGCATGTTCCTCTGTCTCCCAAATTTCCTTTAAATTAGTGGGTAGACCGAGAGTCTTCATGAGATTTGTTTTTCTCTTTGACGGGACTCTAGCAATCTTTGACAACTTCCTCACTTTCTGGTTTAACAAAATATTCTAGACTTATGTGCAACACTGCCAGTCTCAGATCTGGAGATAGCCATTTCTTCAAAGATCCCTGGTTCCTGTGAGTGCTAGGGGTGCTCACTGCCACTGGGTTTTAGTTTCTAGGCCATTTCAGTAAACAGAATTAGGAAATGTTTTAAGGTTATTTCCTTCCTTTCTTCCATCCATCCTTCCTTCCTTCCTTCCTTTTCCTTTCCTTCCTTTCCCTTCCTTCCTTCCCTCCCTCCCTCTGACAAAATATAACCTAAGTTTATGCTGATAATTTCAATTCAAATGCAGGACTATGGTGTTTTTATTTAATCTCATCTATCTTCCGTCTCTCTTTTCAAGCACCCTGAAAAATCTGTGTTGTCAATGACATTAACCTAATTTCTTACTTGATTTTTCCTACAATCTTCACAAATCAGTTTCAGAATACCAACAATGCCAACAATATGTTCAGAAAGAGCTTTTTAAAACTGTTTTTTGTCCTCAGGGTATGTCCCAATTAGGAATATATAGTCAAATCACTATTTTAAATAACTCTTCATGCAGATGCTAGCTAGTTTTATTTTTATTTTCAATTCTCAGGGTTTACTTCTATTTCATTTAATTTTATAGTTATATTCAGCATTGATTCACATGGTTCCAAATCAAAGCTACAAAACAAGATATAAACATAAGTCATGCAGCTTCCAGCAGCTAGCTACAACCATCGGATTTAAAACTTCAATTATCTTTTTGTTTTTCTATTATAAGCAAATATCTGTGTTCACTGTCCTTACTTTTTCATTTTTTTATTTTTTGTTTTTTTGAGTTGGAGTCTTAGTCTGTCGCCCAGACTAGAGTGCAGTGGCCACTGCAGCCTCTACCTGCAGGACTCAGGCGATCCTTCCGCCTAAGCCTTCCAAATAGCAGGAACTACAGGCTCATGCCACTATGCCTGGCTAATTTTTTTATTTATTGTAGAGATGAGGTCTTGCCAAGTTGCTCAGGCTGGTCTCAAACTCCTGTGCTCAGGCAATCCTCTCACCTCTGCCTCCCAAAGTGCTGGGATTATAGGTGTGAGCCACAACACCTAACTTGTCCCTACTTTTTAATAACAACAGTGGTCAATTATATATTTTTTCTTCCATTTTCCTTTTTTTAAAATATATCCTGATAATCACTCCATGGTATATATAAAAATACTCTTTATTCCTTTGTAAAGTTGCATATACTTTTACAGTGTGGATATACATTTTAAGTAACCAGTACTCCACAGATGGGCATTTGGGTTGTTTCCAGTCTTTTGTTATTATAAAGAGTCTACAATTACTAGCCGTGCACATATGCCTATCCATAATTTGGCAAACATACCTTTGACATAGATTCTTAGAAGAAAGATTACTAGAGTGCATAATTTTGCCATGTACTGCCAAATTTTCTTTTATAGGGGTTTTATTATATAGTGTTTCCATTAGCATCAAAATATCAGATCCATTTGTGATTTATCCTGATTTATGATGTAATTTTAAAATGGGTCTAATTTTATCTTTTCCATATGGCTATCCAGTTACCCCAATAATATTTACCAAAATGTCTATAACTTCCTCACCGATCTGGGATACTTTGTTATTATATAATAAACTCAAATTTGCAACTGAGTCTAGTTCTAGATTTTCTATTCCATTCATTGCTCTGTATAATCATGTGCAATATCAAACTGTTTCTTCTTCTTTTTTTTTGAGTTGGAGTCTCACTCTGTTGCCCAGGCTGGAGTGCAGTGGTACGCTCACGGCCACTGCTGCAGCCTCGACCTACTGGGCTCAGGTGATCTTTTCACCTCACCCTTCCAAGTAGGTGAACTGCAGGCATGTGCTACCACGCCTGGCTAATTTTTTTATTTATTGTAGAGATGAGGTCTCACCAAGTTGCCCAGGCTGATTTCAGGCAATCCTCACCTCGGCCTCCCAAAGTGCTGGGATTATAGGCATGAGCCACCATGCCCGGCCCTACACTGTTTCTATTATAGACTACATAGCATTTGGGGGGCTAACCCCTGCTGTTGTTCTTTTTCAGGTTTTGTGGGGGTTTTTTTAGTTCTCTTTACAATAATCACCATGCTCAAGAGTCACTGTATATTGCTAAAAGCAGAAGAAACTATCTAAAACACATTTCAAAGTTTGATTTTTTATTTTCACAGAATATCCTTTACAATGTCCTTTAATATATTAAAGATGAAAATAAAGAAATGAACTAATCAAGACATTTATCCATTAATAGCTAAAATTCTATTTATCTTTGAATAGAAAAATTTAGCAAATTTCTGATTGAATTATGGAAATTACAAAAGTATACCTGCCACACTTGGGTCAGCTGTCACACTTGTCTTGACTGAGGAAGTAAGATATTACAAATATAGATGACATTAAATTTGTTAGTTTCTTTAATTCATTGAATGACTAACTGTATTCGAGGTTCACAGAAATGCATACCTGGCAATCCTCTCCAGCACCACCAGACTGATTCAGTAAGTGTGATGTATCACTCTGGTTACCACTTGCATGTCCAAGACGATGTTTAACAGGAACTTTGTTAAGAACATATGCACCTGGTGTCTGTGGTTTGTTTATCATCTGCACAAACAAAATAAACACTTATGTGGTAAAAGTTTAAAAACATGCCTAAGAATGATACAAATGTAGGGCAGTGATTGCCCTGGGGAGGAAATAAAGAAATGGTATTGGAAGGAAGTTTAAATTATCTGTAAGGTTTTATTTTTGTAAGTGAGATGGTAAATATTGATATATTATCCACACTTTTTTGGAAGTCTAAATGTATGCACATACACACATAAAAACTGTGAATTGGTTGGGCTCGGTGACTCAGCCTGTAATCCTAGGACTTTGGGAGACCGAGGTGAGTGGATTACCAGAGCCTGAGGGTTCGAGACCAGCCCAGGCAACTTGGCGAGACCTCATCTCCACAATAAATCAAAAATTAGTCGGGCGTGGTAGTGCATGCCTGTAGTTCTAGCAACTTGGAAGTCTGAGGCAGAGGGAACCCCCGAGCCTAGCAAGTCAATGCTGGGGTGGCCATGACTGTGCTACGGCACTCTAGCTTGGGCAACAGAGTGAGACTTCAAATAAAAAAAAAATTTTTAGTGATTTTTTAATGTTCCCTCCAACATGTAATGCTCTGGAAGACTTAAGGGGTCTTAATAGAGTGGCCCAATATGAATAACAGTGTGAAATAATCACCTCAAAAACATAATGTGATCCTGGGCTGCTTTAACAGAACATGGTCTGATGATCACAGAGGTGATGGTATCACTCTTTTCTACAGTATTCATCCAACATCTAGGGGAAGCATTTACATTGGGCCCTAACATGAAGTAGACACAGACAGAGGAGAATGAAGGTTTAGATGCAAATGAGAAGGATTATAAATGGGGTGAGACTACATACTGTAAGGAGGTTGACACTGGGGTGGCCGTGAGTGTGGCACTGCACTCCAGCCTGGGTGACAGAGTGAGACTCCAACTCAAAAAAAAACAAAACAATTTTTTCTACATGGGAAAAAATGAGTGGATACAAGAAAGACTGGTTCTAACACAAAACAAAGAAGTAGCTCTAAGTTCAGAGTTGTTCAGTGGTGGGCGGTTATTGTACTTTAGTGTGCATAAGAATCATTTAAGAGTACTTCCTAAACATGCACATTCATAGGCCCTACATCTAGAGATTGGTTCTGTGAGTTTAGGAAGGTAAAGCACGGGAAGTTGCATCTATGTCAGTACTTCTAATATAGATCCAGCACTTTTCAAACTTTAGGGTATGTAAGAATCACCTGGAGAGCTTGTTGAAGTACCGATTCCTGGGCCCCAGTCATAGGGATTCTGATTCAGACTGAGTATGGCTCAAGAACTTGCATTTCTTTTTCCCCCCAAATAATCTGCATTTCTAATAAGCTCCCAGGAGGTCAGATGCTGCTGGTTTGCAGATCAACTTATGAGTAGCACTGATGTAGAAGACCCAAGAACTATGAATTAGGACATACTGAGGGTGAGACTAGAGAACCCTTAAATTCCCAGTGAGCCAAATTACCTTCTGGATACCTCCATGCACTGTAGAAGGAGGAGACTGGGCAACCAGCACCTGCTGCTGATGAAGATGCTGTGGCAAGTGATGGTGCTGTTGTGAGAGGTGACTAAGAGTTTGCTGTTGTTGCAGTAGCAACTGTGCTGAGGACTGTAGTGCTGGTTGCTCATTATTTTCCCTATGCCACAGGACTCGAATGAATCGGTTGTTCAGAACTGCTTCTGTGCTAGAAATGGCTTTCCTGGCTTCCTCATTGGTAAAATACTGAATGAGGGCAGCTTCTGGATCACCCTTAAAAGCAACCTTTAAGACAATAATAGAAACAACATAAATTCTCCAAAACAGAAAACAGTTAAATAAATTATGGCTCATGGCTACGTAATAAATTGCATCCCACCCAAATTCGTATGTTGAAGCCCTAAACTCCAACATATCTGTATCTGGAGACTTTTAGAAGGTAATTAAGATTAAATGAAGTCACAAGGGTGCGGACGTACAGGACAAGATTGGTGGCCTGAAAAGAGAAGAAAATCTCCCTATCTATCTCTCTGCCATGTAGGGACAGAGAAGGAAACCAGCTATCTACAAGCCAAGAAAAGAGCCCTCTCTAGTAACTAAATCAGCCAGCACTTCCCAGCCTCCAGAACTATAAGAAAATAAATTTATATTATGTAAGCCACAGTCTGATAATCTATGGTATAGCAATCCAAGTAGATTAATATACCTATCTATATTAGGCCATCTAAATTTTTCTAAATGTCATAAAGAATACTAACCTAGAAAAAAGTTTAAGAAAAAACCCAGATATTTGGTATGACCACATCTTTTGTATTTTTTAAGTGTGTGAAGCATTTTTAACAAGGAAATGTGTAGGCTGAGCATGGTGACTCACACCTGTAATCTCAGTATTTTGGAAGGCCATGGTAGGAGGATTGCTTGAGCCCAGGAGTTCAAGACCAGCCTGGGCAAAACAGCGAGACTGTGTCTCTACAAAAATAAAAGTTTAAAAAATTAGCTGGGTGTGATGGCATGCACCTGTAGCATCATCTACTAAGGAGGCTGAGGCGGGAAGATTACTTGAGCCCAGGAGGTCAAGGCTGTGGTGAGCCATGATCCCACTGTACTCCAGACTGGGCAACAGAGTAAGACTCTGACTCTACATACATACATAAAATTCCAATTTAAATGACCCTTCAAGTATTCTCAATTATAGTATAACACCCAACCACAAATTCATAAGTTCAAACATCTAACAAGTAGACAGTGAAATACAAAAGCTACAGTTTATTTTATCTTGGATAGCATATTATATTGCCTAACATTCTCAGATTAGAACCATCCTTAACCAATTACTATTTCACTAAAATATAAAAGTCAGTCAGTAAACAAGATTACAATCTTAGAAATTACCAAAAGTCTCTGTTACTGAGAATGGTAATGCAGGTTTTAAAAAAAGTCATTTACCCAGAGGTAGAACTCTGAATAAAAATACAGTAACTAACTCTGTCTTTCGGGAGGAGGTTGCAAAGACAATCAAATTAAATCATAAGATCAAATGCAGTTTAACATTCCATCATAAAGGTGGATATATAGATATGGAATAGAGTTTACAACACTTAGCAGAGATTATCAGAATAACCACTAACTCATTTAAACAAGGTAAGCAAATAGAAATACTTTCCAAGACCCATAAAACACCTGGATTCTGTCACTTGACATAGCCACATTTACCTGAATATTAACAATAGTTCCAAATTTGCTGAAGTGTTCATTGAGCTTTGTAATGTTGTTCAATTCCTGAGGGATTTTCTTGACTTCTAATTTGGTGTTTGTATACTGATTCTTTCGCAAGAACCCTGGTTTATTTTGATTGTTATTCCCTTGCCTGAAAGGAATATTAATTGATCTTGGTTAATTCTCCCACCTCATGTCTAGTCAAAAGATATACCAGCAAAGAATGCAAGTTAATATTTATGAAAAAGTGCCTTTTGTAACCCAACATTCATCAGAAATTACAAAGCAATTTCACATCATCTTTATTACAAAGCAAGTTCACATCATCTTTAATACATAGGAACAGAAAAGGAGGAAAAGAAAAAAGAGTAAACTGCAAAAGGTTACAAAAAGAAGAGGTCTGATCAACATTTCAAATCACATGCTAAAAAGATTTGCCACAATTATCAAGGAATCTAACATTAAAGAATAGAGCATCATTTTTAATGGTGTGTTTTTCAATTTCCATGAAGGTACAGAACTTTCTGCTACTTTTCCATCCATTTCCAGTATCTCAGTAATTTCTAATATTGAGTTAGATGTAGAAATAGGTAGGTACATATTACAAACACCTACTATAAATACTGTCAGTTTTTCAATTTTTAGAACATTCTAAAATGTCTCTTGGAACCCTAGCTTTGCAACACATAGTTTAAAACTCATTGATTAATGACAACTTTTTTCCCCCAAGTCCTTGTGCGAGTGAAGTCAACTCTTAATTTTATGAATTTACTAACACAACAACAACAACAATTAGATGTTACTAATTAGCAAATTATCTTACTTTCCCAGCCAAGGTTTCTTTGTGAGTGGTCCTTCCAAACCACTTATAACTCTTTTTCGGCTATCCGGTTCGAGAACTACTCTGGTTATGTTGCTATTAATTGAAACAGGAACTGGTGGTTCAGTCTGGATGACAATGTTAGCAGCTGTTGGAAACAAAATTCATATTACTGAGTTTTGAGGGCATTTCAAAGGATTAAAATATTTAGTTTTAAAAGCTAAAATTGCTCAATACAATCTTTCTTTCTTTTTTTTTTTTTAAAGAAATGCTTAACAGTAAGAAAAAAAACCACAAATGCTTCCTTTTTTAAAAATCAGAAACCCAGGCCAGTCACAGTAGCTCATGCCTGTAATATCAGCACCTTGAGAGGCTGAAACGAGAGTATCGCTTGAAGCTAAGAGTTGGAGATCAACCTGAGCAAGTAAAACCCCATCTCTATAAAAAAAAAATTTTTTGAATAAAAAAAAAAAACTAGATGTGGTCGCATTTGCCTATAGTGCCAGCTACTTGAGAGGCTTAGGGAGGAGCATCCCTTGAGCTCGAGAGTTCAAGGTTACAGTGAACTATAATCATGTCACTGAACTCCAGGCCTGGGCAACCGCGTAAGATCCTGTTTCTGAAAGAACAAATAGAAATCCAAGTTAAGGATAATTTCAATGTAATAATCGACTCAGGCAAGAGTCAAAAATGGATGCAAAAAATATTGTTGAAAGGCTGTTGGAGAACAAGATATTTATATGGTGCCAAAGTGTCATTCCAAAAATTATCCACTTTTACAATGGAGAGATCTAACAATTATCACCTTAGGCAAGCACTCAAACTTAGCACCATTAATAGAAGGACCTTATTTATCTCCTGATGTGAATCAACAAGAAGTTCATATCATAAAGACTGGGTATTATTATGAAATTATGATTTTCTTTTTTTTTTTTTTTTTATGAGGGGAGATATCAAGAAAAACAGGGGTGAGGAGACAAATGATTTTCTTATGTATAGCAATGTAAGACTATGTCTTATTCTTTTTTTTTTTTTTTTGAGTTGGAGTCTCACTCTGTCGCCCAGACTGGAGGGCAGTGGCCGCTCCCAGCCACCGCAGCCTCGACCTGCTGGGCTCTGGCGATCCTTCCGCCTCAGCCTTCCAAGTAGCTGGAACTACAGGCGCGCGCTACTACATCCGGCTAATTTTTTGATTTATTGTAGAGATGAGGTCTCACCAAGTTGCCCAGGCGGGTCTCGAACGCGCGTACTCAGGCAATTCACTCACCTCAGCCTCCCAAGGCACGGGATTACAGGCTGAGCCACCGAGCCCGGCTGGCATAGCATTTTTTAAAAGACATAATGTTGCATGTCATAAGAACAACTGTTGACATCTGTAGACAGTGTATTCAAAGAAAAATGCTTAATGTTTTATTCCTCCTTTTAAAGAATAATGAATGAGCCAGATGCTATGCTAGGTCTTTTATATGCTTATATATTTTGGCCAACACAACAGCCCTTTAAGGTAGACGTTGTGGATTTCTCTCTGTTTCTAGATGATAAAACCGAAAATTTAGAGAGATTAGGTAATTGAGCTAATGAAAAGTGGAGTTAGTATCCCAATATAAATAATTTCTCCATGGTTTAAGACTTTAAAACTTTTTAACTTCCATATCTTATTTGGGAAACTTTTGTGTCTAAATCTGCCCAAGAGGGACCTATGTGTCACGTCTGAGTCCTGATAGCCCAACTTATCAGAACCAGCTGATTTGGCTTCATGTCCCTATAGAATTTGTATTTTTCCCCATTACATGCTGAAGTTGGAGCACTTCCCATTACACTTTAGACTTTGTTTTTGAATGTCTACAAGTGTCAAAAATGATTATGATGCCAATACTAACCGACTGTATCAAAGATTATGAACAAAATCTTTGTTGTTATTCTGAACTATATGTATATGACTGTGTTTAACCTCTGTCTCAATTGAGATGCCTCCATATTGATATATATGCTATTTTATTTCCCATTTGCCACAGCATGGATTCCTTCATAACTTTAATTCTTTTTTCAATGTCTTTATTGCTCATCTCAAAGCTACCTCCTCAGGTTGCTTCTCTGGGTGTGTTATCTATATTTTCATTATTTCTTTGCTTCCTTCCCCCTTATTCATATGTTTAATGTTATTTTTGTTGTTGTTGTTATTGTTGTCTTAACTGACATTTTCTTTGCTATGCCATCTCCCAAGTTAGTCCAAATTTAGAATGTTTAAATCCTACTTTTGAAAAAAAATATGTAGTATTTCACTGATATTCTTAGCTGATTCACTTTATTTAAATCACTAAGTATTTTTCTTTATTAATATATGGAAAGTGTTAATGATATTACCTAACTCATAAACGGATCTTGAGCAATTATAATGCTATAAGAAAGCGATTGGCAGTAGTGGGAAACCATCAGGGGAGGGGAGGGTGGGATTGGCAGATGAGGGAAACCGCTAGGGGAGGGAGGGGCATACCTCATCAACAAGGGACCTGCATGATCAATGTTTATATACCTAACTAACCCTGAAATGTACCCCACATATTTATAATAAAAAAAATAAAATAATTGAATGAATACATGTAAGCACATATGAACAATAAATATATTTAAATTAAAAAAATTTACTGTGCTCTTACTATGTGCAAGGAATTGAGAGCTGATAGGAACAGTGTGATAAGATGGTTATTTAAGAAGAACAGACATGAAAAAGCACAATGAGTGCTAAATACAGGTGTTTAATTATAAATGTGCTAAGTGCTACAGAGAAGTTGAGATGACTTAGGAACATATATCAGAAGAACTTGACCTAGTTTGTTGGAAAACATTTTCCTTAAGAAACTAATTCTTTTTGTTATGGGTTGAATTTTGAACCCCGAAAATTGACATGTGAAATCCTAACCACCAGTAATTCAGAGTGTGACCATATTGGAGATAAGGCCTTCAAAGAAGTTATTATCTTTAAGTGATGCCAACTGTTAGTGTGGGATCCAAGCCAATCTTATTGGTGTTCTTCTAAAAAGAGAGAGACACCAGGAATGCATGCACACATAGTGGAAAGGAATGTGAGAGCACACTGAGAAAGAGATCATCTGCAAGACAAGGATTGCAACCTCAGAAGAATCCCAAATTGCCAACACCTTGATCTTGCACTTCTTTTAAACAAAAAATTGTTATTTTAAAAGATATGAGGTACAATTCAGGATTAAGTATAGAAGTAGTCATCTTACAGGTAAAGTTTGGGCCTCCCTTTGATCCCCACTTAGCCTTGTTTGATATCAGGTGCCCTTATTGATGTGTCTCCCCTGCCCCCCACAGCAGTATCCCGCTACTGCCAATCCATTTCTTATGGTATTATAAGGATTAGCTTACGAGTGAGATCATGTGGTACTCAGTTATTTGTTTCTGTGATAGATCACTGAGTATTATAGACTCTAAATCCATCCAAGTTGCTGTAGAGTCCATATGTTTGTCCTTCTGTTTGACTATATAATATTCCATTGTGTATATATACCACACTTTAAAAATACAATTCAGTTTAGATGGGCAGCATGGTTGGTTCCATGTTTTTGCTATTGTGAATAGTGCTGCAATAAACCTGTGTGTGCAGGTATCTTTATTGTAGAATGATTTGAGTTCTTCTGGGTATATTTCTAGCAGAGGGATTGCTGGGTCATATGGAAGGTCAATTTCTAATTATTTAGAAATTGTCACACTGTTTCCCACAGAAGTTGAACTAGTTTTCATTCCCACCAGCAGTGTAGAAGCACTTTCTTTTCTATGCATGTTTGCCAGAATCTGTTGTTTTTTGTTTTATTAATGATGGCTATTCTTACTGGGGTTAGATGGTATCTCAGTGTAATTTTGATTTGCATTTCTCTGATGATTAGTGAGGCTGAGCACTTTTTCATGCGTCTGTTGGTTGCCCACATATCTTCTTTTGATTCATATCTTTTGCCCATTTTTTAATGGGGCTGTTTGTTTGTTCGTTTGTTTCCTTTCATCATGTATGAGTTCTTTGTAGATCCTGGATGTTAGGGCTTTGTCAGATATACAGTTGGCAAATAATTTTTCCCATTCTGTGAGCTGTAGCCCCACTCTCTTGATGGTTTCTTTTGCTTTGTAGAAGCTTTTCAGTTTGATGAGGTCCCACGTGTCTATCTTATCTCTTATGAAATGTATATCTGGGGTTTTCATCAGGAATTGGTTGCCTGCTCCAATTTCCATAAGGGTGTTTTCTCAGATTCTTATAGTTTGAAGTTTTATATTTAGGTCTTTGATCCATTTAGAGTTGATTTTTGTGTATGGTGAAAGGTAGGCATCCTGTTTCAATCTTTTGTATGTGGTCAGCCAGTTTTTCCAGCATAATTTACTGAATAGGTTCTCCTCTCCTCAGTAGTTGTTGATGGAGGCTTTGTCGAAGATGGCTTGGTTGAGAAATTGAGGTCTTGGTTCTGGGTTCCCTATCCTATTACATTGGTCTATATGCCTGTTCTTGAACCGAAACCAGGTTGTTGTTTTTTGTTTGTTTGTTTGTTTTTGTTTTTGTTTTTTGAGTTGGAGTCTCACTCTGTCGCCCAGACTGGAGTGCAGTGGCCGCTCCCGGCCACCGCAGCCTCTACCTGCTGGGCTCTGGCGATCCTTCCGCCTCAGCCTTCCGAGTAGCTGGAATTACAGATATGTGCTACCATGCCCAGCTGATTTTTTTGATTTATTGTAGAGATGAGGTCTTGCCAATTTGCCCGCGGGTCGCAAACCCACGGGCTCAGGCAATCCACTCACCTCAGCCTCCCAATGTGTGGGATTACAGGCTGAGCCACCGAGCTCGGCATAGCCAGGTTGTTTTGATTACTGTAGCCTTATAGTAAAGTTTAATGTCTGGAAGTGTGATACCTCCTGCTTTGTTTCTTTTGCTGAGGATTGTTTTGGCTATTTATGGCAATTTATGTTTCCATAAGAATAACTATATTGTCATTTCAGGTCTGAAAAGAATGATGTTAGTAATTTAATGGGTATTATGTGGAATCTGTAGTTTGCTTTTGGTCGGATGGACATCTTAACAATGTTGATTCTTTCTATCCATGAGCATGGAATATTTTTCCATTTGTTTATGT
>CAUYQG010118023.1:0-86854 GCA_963574415.1 Tarsius wallacei
CCGCCTCAGCCTTCCAAGTAGCTGGAACTACAGGCGCGTGCTACCACACCCAGCTAATTTTTGATTTATTGTAGAGATGAGGCCTCGCCAAGTTGCCCGGGTGGGTCTCGAACCCACGGACTCAGGCAATCCACTCACCTCGGCCTCCCAAAGTGCGGGATTACAGGCTGAGCCACCGATCTTTTTAAGTAAATAATACATAAACTGAGACTTGGAGAATAACAAGGAGTTAAGTGGGCAGTGATAGCTGGAGAGAGCATTCCAAGGGGGAAGAACAATCCCTGTGAGTGAAATATAGAGACTAAGGAGAATGATAACTCATAAGTCTAGAATGGCAGATCAGAAAATGCAGGGACTTTTGGCCATGGTAAAAAAGTTTAGACCTTAGAGAAATGGAAAGTCTTTGGCACAAAGTGATCAGATTTCAGTTGTGAAGAGATCATTCTGTTTGCACTATGACGGAGTTGGAGGGGAACAGAAGATGTGAGGAGTAAGAAGTTGGTCGAAACAATCTAGATCAGGAGTCAGCAAACTATGAATTGAGGGCATTCTTTCATAATTAAAATTTTACTGGAATTCATTTACATATAGTCTTTGCCTGACTGTATGTGCTACAATGAAAGAGTTGAGCAGTTGTCTCAGAGAACATATGGCCCATCGAGCCAAAATTATTTGCTGTCTGGCCTTTTACAAAACAAATGTGTACCTCCTGCTCTGGATGAAAGAAGATGGCTTGGACTAGTGCCATGGAGATGTAGAAGAATGAACAGATTTGAGATATATTTGAGACACTGATGGATTACATTTGGGAGTTGGAAGGAGAGAAAGAAATGAACAATACATTTGAAACACAAGCATCAGAAAACATGACAAAGCAGGTTTTGGAGGTAAAGTTTAATTGTTCTGTTTGGGCAGCTTCAGTTTAAATATCTTAGAGAAAATATTAATATCATGGTCCTTCTCTTGAATATGGGGTCTATAATATGAGAACTTTCTCTGCATTTCATGTTGTAATAAGTTCTGCTTGATAACAATCATATTCTGACATATTGACTTTTACATACAGAAAGCTCTCCTAAATATAATTCAATTCAGTCCATTTTAATTTTAAAAATCAAAAGTTAAAAGAAATAGAGACAAGTGGATTATAATAAAAGTTTTCCAATGGTTTGAGAAAAGACATCTATTTCTTAGTTGAGCAGTAAGTCGATTCAGTAATTATTGCTTATATGCTTTCAAAATTTATTTTTCATAGTCACATGTTCATCAGTACCGTCATGCTACTAAATACCATTATACTGATCTCATAAAAAAATAACAAAATAATTGGCCTGTTGTCGTTAAAAGAAAATTTGTTGAGAACTAATGCAGAGATTTAGGGGTTAGATTTTATTAAGCCCTTTTTTACCTTCCTAAATAAAATGACTGTATATCCCTGTCAAAATCTGGGACACAAGTTTTGACAACAAGAAAAAAAAATTAATTATAAAAATCCCAGAAAATATTAGAAATATCATTATCATATAACTCCCAGCAAGATCTTAAATCATGAGAAACTTGCCCAAATCTTCATTCATGCCCCTGGAAAAGGTAGGGCCCAAGTACAGAAAGAAAAATAATAGACCATCATGGAAATGAAATAAGACATCTTGGTTCTGGTCTTTGAATTTTCAGAGGTATTTAGCAATATGGATATACAATATGCTTAATGAGACCTCCTATTGAGACTATTAGAGAGAAAAAAGCAAGCCTTCCAAGACATAAATATCCAGGATAATATTTGACCTGCACTCTTTTGTTTAGAACTATTTCACAGCTGTTAAACCAGTTTGTGGAGCTGCAGGAATCTCTTGAATGCTAAGTCACAATTTTTCATTGTTGTGTAATTGCTCCCTACCCCAATACATGTTTGTTTGTTTGTTTTTTTGGCAAAACATGCTGGAAATGTTCCTCGTACTTAAGGATAAAAGTATTTCTTCTGAGATGCACACATTGAGACGTGAGGGAGAAAATATTCAAGATAGAGAGAATGTAGCATGTATGGGCTTAATGAAATGTGAAAATTGGAAAAGACAAACATCTCTTCTGAAGATGGCCTTAACTTATTAGCAACCTGGGTTAATTTTTTTATTCCCTGATAGGCAAGTTTGATAGGTAATTTCTTTTTTTAAATTACTATTTTTAAGGATAGTAGACTTTTCCTCATATGAAGCAAGGGATTCCCAGCCAAACAGCGTTTCTAATACTCAGAAAGCAGAGTTTCTTTCTTCCCTCCTGAATCCACCTGCTCATGACCATAAGCCCGCTCCAGGTGGGATGGTGTTTGGAGGAGCAGCTGGAGCAGAAGAGAGGTTGGAACAGCTACACTGAGCTGCTTTTGAGCCTTTTGTAATTTCATTCACACACGTTTTCTTTAGGGGGCCTGTAAAATGTTTTTCAAATTGAAGCATAATTTACCAACAATAAAATTTATCTCTTAAATGTACAGTTCTATATATTTTGAGAAGTTTAAACAGTCAAAGTAGTGAATATTTTCATCATCCCAAAAGATCCTTCACTCTCCTATGTAGACAATTCCCTTCCCCTACTTCAGTCCCTGGGAACCTGCGAGCATACATCTGATTTCTATTTCTACCTTTTCTAGAATGTCATCTAAGTGGAATCATACAGGATGTAGCCTTTTGAATCTGACTTCTTTCCCTTGACAAAATGCTTTCCAATTCAGCAATGTTGTGAATGTATTAGTAGTTCAATCCTTTTCACTGATGAATAGTATCCCATTTATGTTTATATGAATGTACCACAATTTATTTATCTATTCAGTATTTGGTTGTTTTGTTGTTTCTAGTGTTGAGTAACTGTGAATAAAATGACTATAAACATTCACATACAGGTTTTCATGTAAACCCGTGTCTTCATTTCTCTAGAGTAAATACCAAAATACAGGTTTTCTGAATCGGATGGTAAGGGTATGTTTAACATTAAAATTAATTGTCAAAATGTTTCCCTAAGCGGCTGTATCATTTTGCATTCTCACCAGCAAATGCATGAGAGTTTCAGTTATTCTACATCCTTACAAGTGTCTTATATTGTCAGTTTGCTGTTGTTGTTACAGTCATTATAACAGATATATAGCAGCATCTTATTGGGCTTTTAATTTACATTTCTCCACTGACTTATAATATTAGCAACTTTTCATGCACTTGTGTATGCACATGCCATGTGTATCTTACTAGTTTATGGTGTATCTGTTTACATCTTTTGTCCCTTTTAATTGGCTTATTTTCTTATTATTGAGTTTTGAGAATTCTGTATACAAGGGGGACCCAAAAAGATTCAGAATTTATTTATAAGAAATTGTGTATTTATTCTTACATGTTTAAACTCAGTCACCTTCAAAGTACTCTCTGTTTGATGCAATATACCTATTGGGATGTTTTTCCATTGCTCCAAACAGTTTTTGAACTCATCCATTTTGATGCCTTTTAGTGATTCTGCCATCTTTGAAGACTTTTTTATTCAGGGGGGAAAAAAAAAAGTCGCTCAGGGTGAGATTGGGTGAATAGGGAGGATGAGGCATGGGGTCATGCTGTTTTTGGTCAAAAACTGCTGAACACTCAGCAAGGTGTAGGTAGGTGCATTGTCTTGGTGGAAGAAGCAGTCACCTGTTTGCCACAACTCGGGACATTTCTTCTGCTAATCATAACCCAATCTTCTCAAAACTTCCAGATAAAATTTTTGGTTGACCGTTTGATCCTGAAGACAAATTCTTAATGTACTACAAGGGGCCTACCCTCCAAAAGATATTTCTGATTTTTGGAGGTCACCCTCATGTATTCTGGTTACCAGTCCTTTATAAGATGAGTGTTTTACAAATATTTTCTCGCTGTTTTTGGTTTGTCCTTTCATTCTCTTCACAATTTCATTTGTAGAGTAGAAGTTTTAAATTTTGCCAAAATCTAATTTATCTTTTTTCTTTTATGAGTCATACTTTTTGTGTCCGTTTTAAGAAATCCTTGCCAAATCTGACATCACAAAATTTTTTCTATATTTCCCTTCTGTAAAGATTTTATAGTTTTAATTTTAAATTTTGGTCTTTAATCCACTTCTAGTTAATGTTTAAATATGGTGTGAGATATGGATTGAGGTTCATGTTTTACACGTGGATGTCCAAATAGTTCTGCACTATTTGTTGAAAAGGCTCCCCTTTTTGTATTGTGTTATCTTGGTATGGTTTGCTGGAAATAAGTATTCATGTGGTGTATTTCTGTGCTTATTATTATGTTCAATTGGTCTATGTGTCTATCCTTTTGAGACATCCATGTGTCTATTGTTTTTGAGATGGTTATGTAGTCATGTAACCACCCCACCTTTTGCCACCACCATGTTGCCTTGATTACTGTGCCTTTATAGCAAGTCTTAAAATTCGGTAGAGTTAGTCCTCCAACTTTGCCCTTCTTTTTCAAAATTATTTTGGCTCTTCTATGTCCTTTGTTTTTTCATAAAATTTTTAGAATCAGCTTGTTGATTTCTTCAAAAAGGCTTTTGACATTTTAATTGGGATTACTCAATCTATGTATCAATTTGGGGAAAACTGACATCTTGACAATACTGAGTCTTCTGATCCACAAAGACAGTATCCTCTCCATTTATTTAGGTCTTCTCTGATTTCTGTCATCAATGGACTTTAGTTTGAAGCATGCAAATTTTGCAAATATTTTTGTTAGGTTTGTCATTAAGTTTAGTTGTTTTGGATACTTTTTCAAAAATTTTCTGTTCCCAATTGTCCATTACTAGTATATAGAAATATTATTTATTTATTTATGTATTTGATGTGTTGATCTTCTATCCTGAAAATTTAATTTTGCTACACTTATTAAATCTAGTAGCTTGTGGGTAGATTACTTGGGATCAGTTATATAAATACTCATGTCATCTGAAAATACAAAGCTTTAATTTTTCCTTTACAAAATGTATGCATTTTATTTATCCTCTGGTCTTGTTAGGCTCTCCAGTACAATACTGAAAAACTGTAGTAATAGTGAACATTCTTTATTGTTCCTGATCTTACAGGAAAGACACTTAATCAATCACTGTTAAGAGTTTTTTTTTTTATTTGGCAGATTTTTTTTTATAGATGCATGCTATCAGGTTGAAAGTATTTCCTTCTATTCCTAGTTCTCTAAAATTTTTATTTTGTTTTTTCTATTTATTTATTTATTTATTTTAAATACGTGGGGTACAATTCCTGGATTAGGTAGATAAGAGGTCATCGTACAGGTAAAGTTTGGGCCTCCCTTTGGTCCCCACTTTGCCTGGTTTGAGATCAGGTACGCTTATTGATGTTATGTGCCTCCTCCTGCAACTCAGCAGTGTCCCACTATTGGCAATCCCTTTCTTACAGTGTTATGATAAGTGTTCAGGGTCTGCTTATGAGTGAGAACATGTGGTACTAAGTTCTTTGTTTTTGTGATAGATCACTGAAGATGATAGACTCTAAATCCATCCAAGTTGCTACAAAGTCCATAATTTTGTCCTTCTTCTGTGTAATATTCCATCAAGTATTTTACCACATTTTTTTTAGCCATCCATTTTCAATGGGCAGCATAGTTGGTTTCACGTTTTTGCTATTGTGAATAGTTCTGCAATAAATATGCATGTGCAGGTATCTTTTTTGTAGAATAATTTGAGGACCTTTGGGTATATTCCCAGAATTGGGATTACTGGGTCATATGGAAGCTTGATCTTTTTGATCTTTTGGGAATCACCACACTGTTTTCCACAGAGGTTGTACTAATTTACACTTCCAAGAACAGTATAGAAGTGTTCCCTTTTCTCCACATTCTCTCCAGCATCTGGTTTTGTTTTGGTTTTTTTTTGAGTTATTAATAATGGCCAAACTGACTAGAGTTAGGTGGTATCTCAATGTGGTTTTGATTTGCATTTTTTTGATGATTAGTGAGGCTGAGCATTTTTTCATATATCTGGTGGCTGCTCATATGTCTTCTTTATTTTTTGAGTTGGAGTCTCACCCTTGTCACCCAGACTGGAGTGCAGTAGCACGTTCACAGCCACCGCAGCCTCGACCTGCTGGGCTCAGGCGATCCGTCCGCCTCAGCCTTCCAAGTAGCTGGAATTACAGATGCACGCCACCATGCCCAGCTAGTTTTTGTGATTTATAATAGAGATGACGTCTCACCAAGTTACCCAGGCTGATCTTGAACTCCTGGGCTCAGGCAATCCTCTCTCCTCAGCTTCCCAAAGTGCTGGCATTACAGGCTGAGCCACAGCATACAGGCCCTTTGCTCACTTTTTAATAGGGTTGTTTGTTTTTTCCCTTTTGACACATTTGAGTTCCTTGTAGATCTTGGATGTCAGGCCTTTGTCAGATTTACAGTGGGCAAATATGTTTTCCCATTCTGTGGGCTGCCTTCCCACTTTGTTGATGGTTTCTTTTGCTTTGCAGAAGCTTTTCAGTTTGACAAGGTCCCACTTGTCTATCTTATCTCTTATGGCATGGGCATTTGGGGTTTTGATCAGGAATTGGTTGCCTATTCCAATTTCCATAAGGGTGTTTTCTAAATTGTCTTCTAGGATTCTTATAGTGTGAAGTTTCCTGTTTATGCCTTTGATCCATTTAGAGTTGATTTTTGTGTATGGTGATAGGTAGGGGTCCAGCTTCAACCTTCTGCATGTGGTGAGCCAGTTTTCCCAGTACCATTTACTGAATAGGCAACCCAGTGATTGTTGGTGGAGTCTTTGTCAAAGATGTGTCAGTTGAGAATTGGAGGTTTTGCTTCTGGAATCTCTATCCTGTTCCATTGATCTATATGCCTGTTTTTGTACTAATACCAAGTTGTTTTGATTATTGTAGTCTGACAGTAAAGTTTGAAGTCTAGAAGTGTGATACCTCCTGATTTGTTTCTTTTGTTAACGATTGTTTTGGCTATTCGTGGTTGTTTGTGTTTCCATATGAATTTCTGTATTGTTGTTTCCAGGTGTGAGAAGAATGATATTGGTAATTTAATGGGAATTATGTTGAATCTGTAGATTGCCTTTGGTAGGGTGGGCATCTTAACAATGTTGATTCTTCCAATCCATGAGCATGGAAAGTTTTGTTTTTTCATGAATGGAGTTTAAATTTAGTCAAAGGCTTTTTTTGTTGTTGTTGCTGCTTTTATTGAGATGATCATATGGCTTCTTTTAGACTGCTGATATAGTGTATTACATTGATTTTTGAATGTTGAGCCAACCTGGCATTCCTGGGATAAACCTCATTTGGCTATGTTGTATTAGCCTTTTTTCATATTGCTAGACTCAATTTACTAATTCATTGTTAAAGATTTTGCATCTATTTTCATGGCAGATATTGGATACCCCTCAAGATAATGTTGGCCTTACAAATAAGTTGGAAAACATTCCTTCCTCTTTAATTTTATGAAAGAACTTTATGTAGAATTGTTTTTTGGTTTTGTTTTTTAATATTTGGTAGAATTCACTACCCAGAAAGCCTTCTGGGCCTAGAGGGTTTTTTTGTTTCTGTCTCTCTTTTTATCTTTGGGAGGGAAGGCTTTTAACTATGGACTCAATTTATTTAGTCCATAGTTAAATAGATATAGGACTATTCTGGTTATTTATTTCTCCTCTAATAATTTTTGTAAATTTATTTTTTGATGTATTTTTGGCATGTTCAGTTTTAACATATAAGCTAAGAAAAATTAATTATTTGATCTCACAGGACTAACCTTTGAGAAATCCATGCTTTTTAAATTTTTCTTTTTTTCAGTGCAGTCTCACTCTGTCACCCAGGCTGGAGTGCATTGACATGATCACAATGATCATGGCTCACAACAGCCTTGATCTCCTGGGCTCAGGCAATCCTTCCACCTCAACATCCCAAGTAGTTGAGACTACAGGCACACATCACCTTACCTGGCTAATTTTATTATTTTTTGTAGAGGCAAGCTTTCACTATGCTGCCCAGCCGGTCGAGTAATCCAAGTTTTAAAAAATAGCTAAAACCATAGTTAGTTTACAGGTCAAATAAGACAAAGAAAAGACAAAAAGCACCTGACAAGACAATACTTAAATTCATATGGAAGCAAAAAAAGAGTCCTAATAGCTAAAGCAATCCTCAGCAAAAAGAACAAAGCTGGTGGAATCACACTTCCAGACTTCAGAGTTTACTACAAAGCTATAGTAACCAAAAAGTATGGTACTGTTACAAAAATAGGCACATAGACCAATAGACCATAGATTAATAACCCAGAAATAAAATCACAAACCTACAACAAAATTTTTTTTTTTTTTTGGTCAGGGTCTCACTGTGTTGCCCAGGCTGGAGTGCAGTGGCATGATCACAGCTCACCACAGCCTGCAACTCCTGGGCTCAAGTGCGCTTCCTGTGTCAGCCTCCCAAGTAGCTGGGACTACAGGTGCATATCATCACCCCAGGCTTTTTTTTTTTTTTTTTTTTTTGGTACAGACGAGGTTTCACTATGTTGCCAATGCTGTTCTCAAACTCCTAGGCTCAAGTAATCCTCTTACCTCGGCCTCCCAAAGTGCGGGAATTATAGGCACGAGCCATCATGCCCTTAAAAGCAAATGCAGCAAAACCTAAAATTGACAGAACTTTATCAAGCTAAAAAGCTGCACAGCAAAAGAAACCATCAAGAGAGTAAAGAGACAACCCACAGAATGGGAGAAAATATTTGCAAACTATACATTCAACAAAGACCTAACATTCAGAATCTACAAGGAACTCAATTGAATTGACAGGGGGAAAAAAACATTAAAAAGTGAGCAAAGAGCCGGGCTCGGTGGCTCAGCCTGTAATCCCGCACCTTGGGAGGCTGAGGCGAGTGGATTGCCTGAGCCCGCGGGTTCGAGACCCGCCTGGGCAACTTGGCGAGAACTCATCTCTACAATAAATCAAAAAATTAGCCAGGCATGGTAGCACACGCCTGTAGTTCCAGCTACTTGGAAGGCTGAGGCGGAAGGATCGCCAGAGCCCAGCAGGTCAAGGCTGCAGTGGCCGGGAATGGCCATTGCACTCCAGTCTGGGTGACGGAGTGAGACTACAACTCAAAAAAAAAAAAAAAAAGTGAGCAAAGGACATGGACAGACACTTCTCAAAGGAAGACATACAAGAAGCCAACAAACATATGAAAATATGATCAGCATCACTAATCATCAGAGAAATGCAAATCAAAATAATAAGATACCATCTCATACCAGTCAGAGTGGCTATTATTAAAAAAGTCAAAAAACAACAGATGTGAGAGAGATTGCAGAGAAAAAAGAATGTTTGTATACTGTTGCTGGAAATGTAAGCTAGTTCAACCCCTGTGGAAAGCAGTTTGAAGATTTCTCAAAGAACTAAAAATAGAGTTACCATTTGACTCAGAAATTCCACTTCTGGTAGTATACCCAAAGTAGCATATATTTGTTCTACCAAAAAGACACCTGTACTCATATGTTTACTGCGGCACTACTCAAAAAAACATGGAACCAACCCAGAAACCTTGACTGAATAAAGAAAATGTGATACATATACACCATGGAATACTACACAGCTAAAAAAAAAAAAAAAAAAATGAAATAATGTTCTTTGCAGCAACATGGATACAACTAGAGGCCATAACTATAAGTGAATTATCACAGAAGCAAATAACTGAATATTGCTTGTTCTCACTCATAAGTGGGTACTAAACACTGGGCATACCCGGGCACAAGGATGGGAACAACAAGCACTGGGCACTGCTAAAGGAGGGAGAGAGGGACGGGGGATAAGGGCTACCAAAACCACCCATTGGGGACCAGGCTCACCATGGTGGGGTGAGGGGGGAGTGGGTTCATCAGAAGCCTAAACCTTGCCTTCATGCACTAAATCTATGTAACAAATCCTCACATGTACCCCATGAGTCTAAAATTTTAAAAAAATAAATAACCTGTCAACACGAGCTCTTTTATTTTCTGTTTAAGATGCTCCTGGCTGGTACAATGACCACTTGTATACCTAATCCTGAATTGCATCCCACATCTTTAAAATAAAGTTAAAAAAGAAAAAAGAAAAAGATGGTCCTGGGTGAATCTTACAACTGTGAGAAACAAGTATGAATAGAACAACTTCTACTTCCTAGATAGGATGAGTGAATTAATTAATTAATTAAACAATCAATTAAGGCTCTGCTTGCCAACTTTGCTCAAGGCACTTTGCGACATGCAAAACAAAGGAACTACCTCCGGGGAGTTGTAATCTGTCCAGGAAATCAACTGGAAAATATACACCAAGCCCGGAATGAGCAAGCACAAGTCCACATAGAGTGAACTTTCTATTTAAACACTAAGGAAACAGAAACAAGCATATTGGAAATTTTATTTTAAAGGATGAGTTTTAAGCTGGATTTTAAGAAGATGAACACATACAGGCAAGAAGAAATAGGGACGGCATTTCTGTTGGAGGGAGTGGCACCAAGAGAACAGTTGTTTTGAGGTCTCAGCAAAAGAGTTAGCAAAGTACTGAGAATGAGGTCGCTCCAGGGAGACTACCGGGCAATGACTAATATTACATGACTTAATTTCCAGGTCAATTCTTTGACGTGATTTTTCTTCCCTATTTACTGATAAGAAGATTATCTTTAGAGTATTTAAGTAACTTACTCACTGTCACCCATGCCAGTGACAATCTGGCATCTGAACGCAAGCCTAAGGTCAAAGCCCAGGCTTCTCCCACTGCCTTTCACTTTTCATCAGCTATCAGAGCCCAGTAATGTCTGAACAGAGATTCTCAAGTGCAATGTTGTAATGAGCTGTGATGTGAATTGCAAGTAATTTGTTGCTAGGAATATGTATGCATACATTCATTCATGCATACATTCATTCAATAAATATGTACTAAATGCTTTGTCCTATGCCAGGTTATTACATTAAGGTGCCACAGATACAAAAATGAACAAAATAAACACTCTTCCTGTCATCAGGAAGTTTATTTTCTAATGATGAAAGCAAACATTGAACAAGTCAATGTGAGTGCGATTAACAGAGGTTCAAAAATAAATATATCACCTTGAAGCATTAAAAGAAGGGACCAAACACAACATAGAAGTCTTTGTAAAGAAGTAACAATTAAGCTGAAATTTGTAGTTAAATTCAAGCGTGTGAGGGGTGGTGAGGGGTTGTTCCAGTATAGGGAGCAATAAAATTTCAGACCTTACTTCATAGAAAATGATAAATGATTTAGGGTTTTTAGCAAGGGAATAACGCCATCAGATTCAACAGATAGAAGTTCATTCTGGTTGCTTTGTAAAGAATGGTTGATAGAGGGGGCACGATTCTGGAAATCACTTAGGAGAGGACTGCAGTACCAAGGTGGGAGAAGAGGATGGTAGAGGTCAGCCTGGAGAGCTAGCTTTGATTGGATGTGGAAGTTCAGGGAAGAAGAGGACTCAAGGATGATTCCCAGATTTTTGTATTTGTAACCTGAGAGCTGGTAGTGTGCCATTTATTCAAATTAGAAATAATGCAGGAAGAGCAGATGCAGCATTTAGGGGAGGTGGCAGGCAGGTGACGGGCTCAGTTTTGGCAAGTTGAATAGACGCTCACAGTGAATGGTTCAGAGTATGGCCCATGAAGCCAGACTGCCTAGATTCAAATCCCAGCTCTATTATTTAACAGATCCCATCCACAACAAGTTATTTAACCTCTCTTTACCACAGTTTCTGCATTTGTCAAATGAAGATAATAATAGTATCTACTTCATGAAATTATGATTAAGATTAAAAGGGAGTTATGTATGTAAAGCACTGTTTTAGTACAATACCTGGACTTGGTTAGCACTGGTAGAACTAAGCTAGTATTATGTGACTGTGAGATGTTTACCATACAGTGGAATGCATTGTTTCAAATCTCAGAAAAGGAGTCAGGGTGATGCCATTGCAGGTTGAACTTCCCAGTTGCCTTGTGTTTGAGTGAGGAACACGTTTTGAGTTGGAAGCATTTAGTAGCCAGTACAAGACTCTCCAAAGCTCTCTTTTCCTAACACACAGAGATTGGCGATGTTTGAGAAGAAAATTACTCCATCATCCAAGATTCCTGGGAAATCACAGTGAATGTAGCCTCCATGCTAACCTTGGATAGATATACAACATAAGTGAAGAAGTAAGTCTTTGTTATTTTAAGTCACTTAAAATTTGAGGGTTGGTATTTCAGCACAATCTAGTCTACACTGATTGACACATCAATGAGCTATTTAATTATGCAAATTGAGAAACTATAGGTCTAAAGCAAAAGATTTTATATGTTTAAAGCAGATTCATATTCTGCAAATAATTTCCTCTGGAGATGAGTTTGCTTCTACATATGGATCTATTGCATCTTGCAATCTAAAGAAAAAACTGCTTGTCTTATAAAGATATGTGGGCTTCTAGTTGAGTAGTTGCTGCTGGGACATCAGAAGCTGAGACCAGAGAAAGAACATGTAGGCACAATTTTCACTTCATGCTAAACAGCAGCTTAAAGAGAAACTGGTCTGGATTTGGCAAAACTCAACATACCTGATGGTATTTGAAGCTATTCAAGCAGGACTTTGAGAAATTAGAAAAGAAGAATCTATCCTTTTTTTTTCTTTGGTAATTTGGAAGAGGTAAATATAAGAAAGTGGCCCTCCTGCATCTGTTTATCCATTGCACGGAGCTGGACTGCTGGGTTAGGGTTAGGGTTAGGGTTATTGTTTACTTTGAAGGTGAAGTCCCACCTGTGAATAGGAAATTAGGTCTCTCCTAACAAGAGAACTTCCTCACTCCCAGGCATCCTAGGACGAAGCAGTTCTGTGGACTGGGAGTGACAATTGGTAAGGCAGACCTTAAATAGGAGATAAGGAGGGAATTCCTTCCTCTCTGGGCTTTACTCTTTTAGGCTTGGAGCTCCAAATGTCCAGCTTGGAGTTCCAAATGTGGTGTGGTGAGTGTAGCAGGCACTTCAGCAGGGCAGGAGGTTGGCAGCCAGCTGAGGAGGAAACCCTACAACCAGGACTCACTAGGTAAGAATGACTCACTAACTAAGAACGACTCTCACTAACTCAGAATAATGGTGAGCTACAATGGATGGTTTCAAGAGCCTCCATATTTAACAACTAACTGTAAGTCTCTTTACTGTAAGTTCCTCCATTTTTCTGAACTTTTAGTAAGGTTTTGTTAACACCAAAGCCAGGAAGGCTTGGAAGAATTGAGAAATAGTCTGTGCCTGTTCTTGGTCTGGCAATAGAGGAGTAACACCTAGAAGTCAGCATGGCAGGGGAAGCATCAGTCCTTAGCCAGTGCAGAGATCAACAGTTTGAAATTGAGGAACAGCCCAGGCAGAAGGCTGGGAGCCCTGTAAAACATCCCTGGAGACTCCTTGAAAGAAATTGGAAGGAACCTGAGAGGGGCATCCTGCTCTCATGCAGGTGGAGACCATCAATCAAGAAGCACTAGGTTAAACTGTGGCCTCATTTGCACTGGTGAGGCCAGAGAGATATGGTTACAAACGTAATTCTGAGTGTATGCCTTCTTGGGACTGTGAGGCTCGTGGGAGTTTGTCTGCCAAGTGGAAATTATTGGGCCATGGTATCAGGTAAAAAAAAGATTGAGACATTCCCTTCTAGGCAATGGGGGAGCCTCTGTGAGTTTCTAGATGAGGAAGTGAGGAGATAACAATAAGAAGCTATTGAATTTTTATGATTTTCTAATATCATTATAGTGAACAAAGGTTTGTTTTCAATAACTATCCTATTAAGAAAGTTGTAAATATTGTTTGGAGAAGTGTGTTTTCAGTTGAAACAAGGCAGTAAATCACGCTTGAAGCTTGTGGATTTAGTTAAGTAGAATGTAGGTAAAACAAAATCTCAATAAATCAAGAAATCCAACTTTAATGTAGGCAGTTCATTAATTAAAACTCACAGCCAAAAACAAGATTTACACAATTCTGAAATGACAATACTGAAATAGCATCTGCTTCCAAGCATCTGCTTACCAAGAAACTTTGCTCTTCTTACTGAACAATAGGATAAATCACGATCCTCCTGTAATCCTTTTAGGACTGGGAGTGTTTCCCATGAAGTTTTCAAATGGCCTGGGCATGCTCATTTCACTTCAGTAACAAAATACACAGCTATAATTTGCTCAGTTTACAACTTTGAAGTAGCAATCATGCAAATCTCAAATTGTAGATGTTTGGGAAGAAAGATTAAAGCTAAAGGGGAGGGCGCCGAGGAGATTGAGGGGAAGGAGAGGGAAAGCGTGGAATGCAGTTTCCTACAGTGCAAAGGTACCCAGGGGTGAAATAACTTGAGGACAAAGCATCATCAAGACTAAAACTAAAAATGAAATGAAGAAAATGTCTGGTGATAAAGCCAATATGCTTACAGTGGGTTGCATTATATGTGCATTTAACTTACTGAAGTTCAATTGCATATACTAGATAAAGGAAAAGAGAAACAACCTAAATAGGTAAGGCTGATTTTGCATACTCTTCCCACTCAATGAGCCATGCTCTATAGTGAGATTGAGCTGGGCAACAGGAATTTGTTTTTCCCTTAGCTTATAAGTGTGTCTCACTGTATGGGCATCTTACTGCACTGAATATGAATTTAGAGTTTAAAGATACGTATTTTTGAGCAACATGGTTCTTAAACTCAAGCCAACTACTTTGTCAAGTGCCCAATGGGTGGAGGAGAGGGCAGGAAACAGGGATATCTTGTCAGCAGATTTATTAAAAGACATATGTTATTCTCTGTTCAATTCAAGTTCAGGCAGATAAGCAGAAGATCTATGAGTGGCACCAAATAGGGGCTACAGAGATCGGGTCTTACACAGTTATGGAAGTTGGTAAAGAACTCTACAGAAGGCTGTTGCCTTGGCATCTGGCCTGAAGTTGCCATAGCTCAGCAAGGCTGGTATTAAAAGAAAAGCTGAATGTGAAGTGGGGGAAGACAAGGGCACACCACAACCCATAAGGGCAACTGGAGCCCAAAGACAAAATGGAACCCACCTGTGTCTCTGACCACTTCCAGCCTCGTTAAGGCCAGTGACCTGTAGAAGGAGCTGGTGGCTTTCACCACAGAGCTACACATGCACTAGGTCCAGGACTTAGAGTTACAGAAGAAAGAGATCTGGTTGGAGCTGAAGAAGGTTCAGGCCCAACTGCAGCAACATGTCCGAGCACTGCAGCTCCTGGAGCCTTAGAGCAACTTGACAGGTGCAATGGCTGCCATCTCCCTTCTGCCCTCCAAACCATGTACAAATTTTTCATGTGCCAGCCCTAATCCAAAACCATACACAGAAGGGAATTCTAGGAAAAAGAGTTATGATTTAACTAAGTTGACACACTACAAAGCCGCCGCAGTCTCCAACATTAGGTTTTTCCATATGAGACTTCCAAGGATAATGTTGATGAAAGATTTATTTTGTGTACAGTCTTTAAAACTAAACCCTTGTGTAAGATGTACACTATACAGATTGACACGTACTAACATTACAAGCAAGAAAATTGCCCCTTGCTTCTGGTACCAACATACTGGTTGGTACATTCTTCTTTGCTCTTCCATCATTAAGGCAATTAGAGTCTCCCTGCTGAGAATACAATTGAATCTACAACATGATGTTATCAGCATCCTTCCCAGACATCCTCTGTGTTTGAAAAAATTATTATTAAATATAAACTTTTCCTCATGTTACACTGTGGCTTAAAAAACAAAAAGGACCTTATTTTTTGTCACTGACCTGTCAACTTGACATCTGGTTTTCAAAAAAGAAATTTCTTTTTAAGTGTGGGTAGCACTAAAACTATGCATTTTCTATTTATTTTTGTTTACTAAAGGGTATGTACATTTCAATATTCATAATTCTGAGATTTTGAGACTTGATAGTTTTTCTAGAAAACAATTTCATTATAGGAAAATGTTGTGGTACTTTATTACTCTTAAGTCATGGTTTACACAAATATATGTTCCTTCCCGGTAATTTCTCAGAGCACCCAAGAGCTTAGTGATAGCTGAATCCTGAGTAAAACCATTAGCCTGTGATGACCATTAACTTATGACTGCTGTTGTGTGCTATTTAATAATATAATGAGCTCATTGAAGTCAGGGCCATGTCTCCTTCATATCTGTATTCAAAGTACCTGGTATACACTAGCACCCAAAAAATATTTATCAAAAAACTAATTTTTTTGTGTGACTTTAAATGTTTGGTTTTAAGAGACTGATTTTGGATGAGAGGCCCAGACCTGGAACTACAATGCTTAGGTGAGCACAGAAGACACAAAATCAGGTGAGTGGACAAAGAAAGGGAGTCATTCCCAATCTATTTGCCCTAATTCATTTCCATGAAAAATCAGTAATTGATTATATACTATATATATATATCAAGTACACATCAAACAATAGAAATATTGAAATAAACAAGACAAAGTCCTCACCCTCAAATATTTCACAGTCTTGTCTGGCCACAGACAAAGAAACAACTAACTAACTTCATGGTACATGCTTTTAATAGAGGTGTGAATACAGAAAAGAGGTGAGCAAGTATATTCTCTAATTACAGTCTTATATTACCCAAAAGAGATGGCTGGAATCAGACATAATGAGCCTAAGTTCCTGGACCGAGAGGTATCTAAATTCAAATCCCCATTCTGGAGGGGGAGAAAAGTTTACTAGGCTCCATCTCACTGAAAGTCTGCCTGATTTACAGTCCAGGTCCACCCACAGCTTAAGGAAATCCTTGCTTATTAACACCTGAGCCTGCAGAACCAGAAAAGCCACATAGGTGTGGTTTTCCAAACTGAACTCAGGAGTCATTCATTTGCTCTAGTATGTTATTTTTCAGATGCACACAGTGTTGTATAAGTATTCTGCATGTTTTAAAAGAATGGAGTCTGAGTTTCTATTGTCATCCACTTATTTGACTAATCTTTATAGAGCACCTGCAAGGGCCTGAGTCCTGACTGGTTGCCAGGTGTGAAACTAAGGATTCATAATTACTAATATCAAGGTGAATGTCAAGAAGCTTGAATCGATGACAAAGAATTTCAAAACAATGTGATGATCTCTAAGCAAATAATTATGATGCCATACATAACAGGAACTTCAGAGTGTTATTGGGACACTGTGAAGGAGTCACTAAATTTGCCATAAGTGGAGTTTGAGATAACTTCAGAAAGGAGATATTTCCATTGAAGCTTGAAGACTGAGTAGGAGTGTACCAGCCACAGAAAAGCAAAGACTTCCACAAATACTCAGTAAAATTAACCAAGTGTATTTTAGGCAACACTTTTAATAACTTCTTAATCATCTTCTTTGAGTAATGATTGACTCTACAGGTAGCCATGGAAGTTAATTCTCCAGCATTTCTCTGAAACTTCTTTTCTGGAGCCACCAAAGCAAAAAATATTGAATTGATGGCTGCTCTGTGCAAATTATTCTGCTAGACTTGATTAGCCTGGAGTTTGATACAAGAAAGGAAACTTTTAAAAAATATTTATATGTATATATATGCACACACACATATATACATCTATATTCATACTATATAGTATATATATATATATAAAATATATGTATGGTATGAAATATATATACACTATGTTGCCCAGGCTGGTCCTGAACTCCTGGACTCAAGCAATCCTCCTATCTTGGCCTCCCAAAGTGCTAGGACTATAGGCATGAGCCACTGTACCCAGCCAGAAACTTTTCAGAACAAAAGCACTTCTAAAGGGCAGGAACCAGCCCTCCCATATGGTCTTTATAAGATCAATAAGAAGGATGGTTATATTTTCAATTATGTTTTCCACCTTACAAACTCATTTATTTATTCTCCTCTAAGTTTGTTCCTGAATTTGTACTCTGAAAGTCTTTCTTGTTGTTTTAAGAAAAACTCACTGGGCTTAAATCAAATGGTGAATAGCCTTTATTTGACATAATTATGTTTTGCGACTTGTCTCTAACCATCCTCTGGCTTTGAAATTTCAAGAGCTAAGTACAATCTAAGGAACATTAGCTCCTCAGATATCCATTACTGTTTTTTACCATTTTGTTCTCACTAAAAGTTCTATTAATTTTTTTTTCCACCAGCATATAGATTATACATTGCAATCAGTTATCTAGTGAATAGAAAGAAACCTTGCTTGTAACTGATCAAACAACTAAATGAATGATTTTGCCCCCCTTTCATCCTGCCTGATCTTAAGAGCTATTTTCTAATCATGGTGCAAACAAGTTAGTAACTTTTCACTAAAGGCTAATAGAAGTAACTTTTGTAAAAAAAACAACAACTTTATAAAAAGTTTAGATTTCTGACTACATGGATCAAGCCCTACAGTGTAGTTAATTATCAATTATTTGTATCTAGACACAGATCTAGACACACCAAGACACAACTGAGAGAGCAGCTAAACTAGACAACACTTAAAAGATTTCTTCAAAGTTCCATTTGAGATACATTCATGTGGAAATTTAGAAACTATTATTTTTATAACATATGTCAAAAGTTGAACGGCACAATAGAGACTATTTCAGCTCCAGTAACTCTTCTATTAAACATGGAGATATATTTCAACTATTTGACCTTGTGGTTAAAGACCATATTACCAGAAGTAAAATAAGCAGAAGTCTTAGGGAAGTATTCCAGAACATTCTTTCCCCATGGCAGCATACTTCCTCCTACCCTGCATTTTAGGCAAGGTGAGGAAGCATATCTGAGCCCTCTTGGCCTTTTTGAGAGGGTACTCGTGCTTGTCTTAGAAAAATTACTTAAATTGTGGTAATAATAAATTAAATGTAAAATTTATTGTGCTGTTATTATATTCCAAGAACTTTACACGTATTATCATATTTAATCCTGACAACAACTCTCTAAAACAGGTAATGTTAATTATCCTATTTCATAGGTGAGATAAGGTTCACAGAACTTAAGTAATTTGTCAAAGACCCGCAAATAGGACATGTTAGGCCCAAACTCAAACACTGGTCCATCTGACTCATAAGCCCAAATTTCCAATTTTATTCTAACCATAGGGGCTGACATCTTATAGACCAGACATTACATATCTCCAAGTACCTGAGGTCTCAGTGAGACCCAGAGCTTGTTTTGTGTCATTTCCAAGAGATCTGGATATGTCACAATGCCACTTCCTCTCCTTGGCTAGCAGTGCCCAGCTCTGAGGTTTTGAATGGTACAATAAATAAAATCCCCTTTTCCACTCAAGTTTGGAACCAATTTAAAAGACAGACTCCTGAATCAGCCAATATCGAAATGTCAGCTACACTACCAATAGGACTGCATCAGAGGACATGCAAAGGTATGAAATCAACTGGACTTACTTAAGCTTTTTGCCTTGATTTCCCTTCCAACCGCTACTCTGAAATGTTGGAACTCAGATCTGAGAGAAGGTTTGGGACCATAGAGCAGATGTACTTACATAGAGTCCCAGTGGTCGGGGCAAAGAGAAAAAGGAAACCCAATCTTGAATGCCTGTAGCCTTTTAATAGATCAGTGCCACCCACTTGTGAACAACGGCCTTGAGGCTGTTTTCTCCCTGGTGTTCCGCTTATCCTGCACAAGGAGAGGTGAGCTCTTAAGAGGCAAGGAGTGTTTGTTGGTCTAGTGGAATCATCTCCAAGGAAAATAGGAGAAATGAGTTCTCACCTCTTAGGAACTTCTTTACACTCCTGAGAATATGATGCAAGCAGAGATTTGAGCAAAAAGGGATTGGCAATTATGCTCTGAAGAAAGGGAAATTACTGTTTACGAGTGGAGAGGTAAACAGTTCAGCCTGCCCGGAACTATTGGGTCAAAGAAAGTACTTCCTCTCCATCAATAAGTGTGTGCCAGGGCTACAGTATGTTGGTGTTTGTCTTTAATGAATTCAACTCTGTAGAGGAAAGAACAAAGGATATGTTTTTTAAAAGAAAAAACATGGTGGGACAGTATTTTGGGATTGTTTTTACTGTGATTCCCCCTACCAGTGACCCACTTCACTTCCTAGTACCCCTTTTGCTATTTTTCTCAAATTTGGTGAACAGCACTTATTGCCTCAGGGCTGAGAAGATTCAGCCAAAAGTCGGGGCATTCCGGTTTCAGATGCTTTGTTTTTTGAATTGTATAATCCTAAACCATGAGTAAACTTGGAGCAGAAGACAAAAGATTTGGAGGAATGTATAATGATCTAAAGTAAGCCTGGGGGTGGGGGCAGGGCTTGGAGGGCGTCACCAAGAGGGTGGCAGTGGTGGGGTCAGGACAGTCTTATTCCTGAGAAAGAAGCTGCCAGTGGTGTACCCTGGAGATTGCCCAGATATGGGATGGAGGAGGAGTTGAGGCACACGGCAATGACGCGAGCACCACCAGCAGGCTGAGACTTCGTGAGCAAGGTCCCTGTACATCCCTTTCTCAGGCGGAGCCCAGAATCTTTCTATGTCAGCCTGATGGGAAAGAAGAAGAAACGTCTGCACAAGGTGTCAACAGAGTACCCAAGACAGATTGCGGACGTGTCTCGGGTGCCCAAGAGCAGCGCAGACATGGTGTGAGGGTTGCAGCAAGGAGCACATCAATTGGAGCAAGCACTTAGGCCTGGATGCAATAGTGGGTGGCTGGCAATGCTGAGACCAAGGAACACTCGACCGCCAACACAGCAATATCCCAAAGGCCACCCAGGCAAGGGCTGAATTGTCTGAGATCAAACTTTAGTTAGGAGATAGAAAAATGATGAACAGTCTGTTTCCATACACCTGTGTGAGTAGACTGAAAATCCTGTATATCTAATCCTGAATTGTACCCCACATCTTTAAAATAAAAAATATATATATAAAAAGAAAATCTTACCCACTTCAGGTATAGTAACACAGTGGAATACTGTGGTAAGTGTCCGATGAGCAGTGCTCTGAGTAAACGCCAGAGAAGTGTGGATCAAGAAAGCACAGCTTGCCTCCCCTGCACACACATACACACACACACACATACACATACACACACACACACGCATGCGTACACACACATTCAGGGGTGTTTTTCTTTACATAATATTAATTTCATCTCCTCATTTCAACAAACCCACACAATGGGGACCTGACTGCATTTCTTTTCGAATACAATCCCATCTTTCAGCATCCTTGAATTGCTCAGTCCTTTAAATTATGGAGGTTTATTCCAATGTCTTCATGCCTCCACAGGTTGCCTTTCATGTCAGATTTTTTTTTCATGGTAATAAGAAAACAACTGTACGTGTGTTTAACACAAGCAGCCAAGGTGTACCCAAGGGGTATAATTAGCACTTACGATGTTAGAAAGAAAAGGCAGGGTATAATACAGTCCTGCTTTCCTGAAAGAAAGCAGAAAGGGACCGTGAAAAAATTGCTTCGAAATTGTCTTTCTTTCTAAGGTACTTGGAAGTGATATTTACTGTGGTTCTGTTAATTATGGAATAAAACAGAGGGTTACTAAGCTTATGCCAGGCATCGCCTCTGTCACTGAGGGAGTAAAATAGGCTACCTGTGGATGGCTAAGGTTGCTTACAGGGACTAGCACCACTGAGAATTTCAAAACCCCTAGTCAGGTGCAAGGTGATGATGACAACTGATACTATTAACAGCACTTTTTAAAAAAAATAAATAAACGTGGGTGTGTACGTGGAGAGGCATTATAGACTTCTGGGCTTTGTTTCAGTTTCTCCCACTCCTTCTGCAAGAGTGGTTGGATAACTGGCTCTTTGCCTTTATAATAAAGGATTCCAAGCTCTCTCTGTTGTTGTTTTGTTTTGTCTTGTTTCTCTTCTTAGAATTATGGTTGTTGAAGGCCCCATGATTCATATTGAGTGTTTCTAATTTTGCCTGGTGGGTGGCACCTTTCTCTCACTTGTACCCTGTTCTTGGATTTAAATAATCATTTCCAAACACTATGCTGTTTGAAAACTTAATTATCTATCTGGTGAAAGAATCCTTGGTTGACCAGGAGTTTGAAAATGCTACCAAAATGCATATGTCATGGGTCATCTTAAATTCAAAAGCTCAGGTATTTTTTAAATCTCACACACATTTTATCAATTTTATTAATCTAAGGCACTGGAGAATATGGAGTAAATTTCAGAACAGAAATGATATTTGATTGAAATTACTTATTAATTTGTTGCAGCTGGGTAACAGTGCATTTTCTTTGCATCTTAAGTAATACAGTGAAAGCATTAAACAGGATGGATTAGGACTTAATGCTCTAAATATTAAAAGACATGCCATTTGGGTTTAAATCGCTTCAAAGTAGGAGATGGTTCTAGTGATCAGAAGGCAGATTTGTTCCTTGGTTTTTAAGATGTCTTAAATTGCAGGTAGATTCACAGAGGGCCTAGATAAAGGTTAGAGAACAAGGTTAGGTAAACCTAAGATTCCATTCAGACTGCCTTGAGCTAAAAGATGGAGGTTTAAGTCACTTTAATAATGATGATATGCCGGGCTCAGTGGCTCAGCCTGTAATCCCGCGCCTTTGGGAGGCTGAGGTGAGTGGATTGCCTGAGCCCGCAGGTTCGAGACCCGCCTGGGCAAGCAAGACCTCATCTCTACAATAAATCAAAAAAAATTAGCCTGGCGTGGTAGCACGCACCTGTAGTTCCAGCTACTTGGAAGGCTGAGGTGGAAGGATCGCTGGAGCCCAGCAGGTCGAGGCTGTGGTGGCCAGGAGCGGCCACTGCACTCTAGTCTGGGTGACAGAGTGAGACTCCAACTCAAAAAAAAAAAAAAATGATGATACCACAATGTCATAAGAAAAATAATATATAATCGCTTGGTTCTGAGGTTATTTGCATTCTGTATTAGCCACGCCACATATCCTAGCACTTAGACAAGCTGTGTGATGCACTGAACAAAACAAAACACAAAACCAGCAAAAGTAAATGAAAAAAATGTTGTGAAGAAATAAATGAAAAGATAAAAGGAGTCAACACACTAAGTCCCACTCATAAGATTAATACAATGTGTCATTTCTTGATCATTTTAAGAACAACCTGTCAATGTTTTTGGTTGTTATTTCAATTCCTATTGCCAGATATTTTGACTTTAAAAATTAAGCTAAATTGGAAATAATACTGCTCAGTCTTAACTTTCTATGATAATAGTGACCTAAATTACAGTAGAGAGTAATAGGAAAAAAACTACATCTGAAAATCATCCAGGAAATTTCCTGAAAATAACCAGAACAACTAAGGTACTGCTGAGGGTGCAGTGGTTTATACCTGTAATCCCAGCTATTTGAGAGGCTGAGCCAGGGGGATTGCTTGAGCCCAGGAGTTCGAGGCTGCAGTGAACTATGATTGCAACACTGCACTCCAGCCTGAGTGACAGAGTGAGAACTCATTTCTAAAAAAAAGGGGGGAGGTATCTTTTTTATTGATTCTAAAATTAATTTTGCCCAACATTTAAAAATATTTGAAATTTGAGATGTGTCTGACAAAAAGATGGTCCATTACAATTATAACTGATGATATCTTGTTCTTAGTAGTAAATAAAATAATGCATCTGAAAATTGACGATGTCTTGCATTCTGCAAAATATGGTAGTTTGGGGTCATGGGTATTCCTAGAGGCAAAGTGGGGAAATAAAGACTCTCCTATGACTTTCTCAGAATTGATAGTTTGTGTTCACCCAGGTTTGTATTAACTGAGTACACATGATAAATTATCCAGAGTTGCTTGGTTTTCTAGAGCTACACTGCCCATCATGGTAGCCACTAGCCATAAGTGACCATTTAAATTTAAATGGATTAATATTAGCTAAAATGAAATATCAGTTCATTAGTGGCACCAGCCAAATTTCAAGTGCTCATTGACCACAGGTGGCCATTGGCTGCCATAATGGACAATATGGACATACAAGACATCTTCATCATCACAGAAAATTCTACTGGGCAATGCCAGTTTAGAGTGCTAACTTTATCTCATAAATTAAACAGGTTTGAACAATAGTACATACAACAAAGCCATAGACATTTCAGTAGCTAATTCAGGGCCAGTAGCTTGGTGTAGTTAATTTAAACATGGGCTTTCAAATCAGACAGACCTATGTTTGAACCTTAAATGTCAATCTTATTTGTTAGTGTGGTTATTATAAGGTTTCCTAACTTCTCTTAGACATGATTTTTCATCTTTAAGATGAAGAATAACTACAGAAACTACTTCACAGGGCCATTTAAGGAAGACAAAGCATTATCCACAAAGTATAGGAAGCATTTGATTAATACTAGCTTTCATGATTAGTCTTTTAGCATTTCAGTGACAATGTTCTTGTTAAATTGCTGCATGATGGTATGGTAAGGGCTAAAGTATAATAAAAAAATAAGATGGTATTCAACAAATGATGCTGGGGAAATTGGATAGCCACATGCAGAAACATGAAACTGGATCTCTCTCTCTCACAATATACAAAAATTAACTGAAGATGGATTAAAGGCCTAAATGTCAGACCTGAAATCATAAAAATCCTAGAAGAAAACCTAGGAGAAACTGTTGTAGACATTGTCCTTGACAAAGAATTTATGGCTATGACCCCAAAAGCAAATGCAACAAAAACAAAAATAAATAAGTGGGACTTAATCAAACTAAATAGCTTCTGCACAGCCAAAGAAACAATCAACAGAATTAATAGGTAACCTACCAAATGGGAGAAAATTTTAGTATACAACATATCTCACAAAGGACTAATATCCAGAATCTACAAAGAACTCAAACAAATCAGTTAAAAAAAAAAAGACTTCATTAAAATGGGCAAATGACATGAACAGACATCTCTCAAAAGAAGATATACAAGTAATCTACAAACATATGAAAAAATGTTCAACATCACTAATCATCAGGGAAATGCAAATTAAAACCGCAGTGAGCTACCACCTGACACCAGTCAGAATGGCCATTATTTTAAAAAGTCAAAAAACCATAGATGTGGATGTGGTGAAGAGGGAACACCCCTACACTGTTGGTGAGAATGTAAATTAGTATAACCTCTATAGAAATCAGAACAGAGATTTCTCAAAGAACTAAAAGTAGATCTACCATTGGATCTAGGAATCCCACTACTTGGTATCTACTAAAAGAAAGAAAGATCATTATACCAAAAAGACACTTGCACTCACATGTTTACAGCAGCACAATTCACAATTGCAAGGATGTGGAATCAATCTAAATGCCCATCAACTGATCAGTGGATAATGAAAATGTGGTATTTAATGTATACTATGGAATACTATTCAGTCATAAAAGAGAATGAAATGGTGTCTTTTGCAGCAACTTGGATAGAATTGGATACCATCATCCTAAGTAAACTAATGCAGGAACAGAAAACCAAATACTGCTAATTAGTGGGAACTAAGCTAAGGGTCTGCAAAGGCATATAGAATAATGTAATGGACATTGGGGACTCAGAAGGAAGGTGAGAAGTAGAGGAGGAATGAAAAGTCGACCTATCCAGTATAATGTGTACTAGTGGGGGTGACGAGTACACGTAAAGCCTAGACTTCTTCATCACTATACAAAGCAGCTGTGTAACCAAAAACCATTTATACCCCTAAAGTTAGTGGAATAAATAAATAATTTTGTAAAGGTGGTCAGGGAACAAAGAAAAGGGAACTTGCTCAGTCAACTAGGTGAAGCAGCAAAGATTTACCAGAGGAGGTGATACTTGAACTGCATCTTGAAGGATGACAGGGGTTCACTGGGCTGAGAAACAGCACATATGATGATACAAAAACTTGAGAGAGGTCTTAGCACTCGGAAAAATGGATGTGATTTAGGAATAGGATGAAGAATAGAGAGTGTTAGGAGCTGAAGTTATGAAAGTTTGTTGAAGCCAGACTGTAAAGAGATTGAGTGCTCTGCTAAAGATTTTATCAAGACTTGAGGCAGGGAACCTATTACAATAGTCTAGGTGAGAGCTAGCAAAACCCTGATGAGGAAGTGGAGAAGAGTTGTCTATACTCACCATCTCCAATGTGTCACCTCCCATTTGCCCTTGAACCCACCCTATCACACCACCAAAGTTGCTTTCAACAGGATCACTAGTGACCTCCATTTGCTATATCTTGAGAACAGTGTTGATCTCTTCTTATTTAACCTAACAGCATCATCTGACACAATTGATCACTCTCCTCCCTAAAACTTTCTTCACTTGACTTCTAGGAGATCACACTTTGTTCTACTTCATTGGATGTCTCTTCTAAGTTTCCTTTGCTTATTTCTCCTCATACACCCAACACTGAACACTGGGGGCCCCAGAGCTTAGCCCTTTGGGCCGTTAGACTTTCTTACGACTCCAAGGAGCTCAATCTCATGGCTTTGCATACTCACATGATCACATTGAAACATCCAGCCCAGCTCTCTAGTCTGAACACCACACTTGTCTACCCAATAGCTCACTTACCATTTTTACTTTAAAGGACATTGCTCGCTTAACTTGTTCAAAACAGATTTCTTGACCTTTCATCATTAATCTCCGCCTCCTCCTACAGTTGTCCTCATGTGAGTTGATGGCAGCTCTGACCTTCCAGATTCTCAGACCAAAAACTTTGGTGCCATCCTTGCCAACCTTGATGTATCTTTCCCTGTGCACATGCCTTCTTTCTCTCTCTCTCTCTCTCTCTCTCTCTCTCTCATATCTATATCTCATATCCAATCTGTCAGTATATCCTGTCGACTTTACCTTTGCAGTAAGTCCAGAATATGTCCACTTCTCACCATCTCACCTGCTACCATCGTGTTTGAGCAACCACAATTTCCTTCAAGTTTTCAACTAGTCTTTCTACTTCCACTAAATTCCCCACACTGGCCCTTAACCCTCATCCCACCAGGCTACTCTCAAAACAGAGAGATTCTGTTTTACACATAAGTCAGACCAGCTCACTCCATTCAATTGTTCAGTGGTTTTCCATCTCCGAGTGAAAAGCCAGAGACATTAAAAGTCTATGTGTCCCTTACAATCTTCCCTGTTCCCTTTTTCTGCCTTCCTTTGCTCACTCCAGCCACACTGGCCTCCTTTCCATATTTTGAACTTAAGTATGCTTCTACCTCAGGGCCTTTGGACTTACTGTTCTCCCTGCCAAACCGCTTATCCAGCTTTTCTCCCCAATATCTGCATTGCTCATCTCCTTACCTCCCTCACTCTTTAATCAAATGTCTTTTTCTCAATGAAGCCTTCCCTAACATCCTATTTCAAATTGAATGCTGCCCTCAACACATTCCTTATCCCTTTACTTACTTAATTTTTTATAGTACTTATCATTATCTGACACCACATATTTTACTCATTTATTGGTTAATGATCTGTCTCCTCTCATTAGAATATAAACTCCACGAGGGCAGGGATTTTTGTCTTCTTTTGTTCACTGCTGTATTTCCCAGTTTCATGTACTTGACAAACAGGTACTCAGTAAAAACTTGTTGAGCAAATTAATGCACATTTTCTTTTTTGTAGGGGCTGAGGGAGATGAAGAAGGTGAGAAGTCAGTCACATGTTTATTCTATGACATTTAGTGAGCATCTCCTGTTTGCCAGGTACTGTGCTAGGTGCTAAAGATCCAGATGACTTCAGTAGTTGGATATATAGTGATGCCAGCACCCAAGACAGGGAATCTGAAGAAGCAACAGGAAAGCTGGGGACACTTATTGAATCCGAATCAGACATTCACATGTAGATTCTAATCATAATCTGGAACCAATTCCCAAATCCACATTGATCTGCCACACAGGAGTTAGACCGAAAAGGGAGGTAATGGGTCCTTCCTAGAGCTGTCAGCCAGAGTGCACACCTGGGCAGTAATACCATCTTCTGCGCTGTCTTCAACTACAAAAAATAAGCATTCATAATACTTGCTTCTAAGCATTAATTGTCCTCGTATGTGGAAAGCCCTCAGCCTCCCAGATGAAAAATGCCACAGAACTACAAAGTTAATCTTGCTGACTCAGAGAGGTAAGGCTGGTACCCTGCTTCACCAGTGCCCTAAATTATCATGAACCTCACTAGAGGCATTGGGTATCCATCTCAGTGCTCCTCTCCAAAAGTTGACCTAGCCTCTCCCTAATCTCCCAGTGAGATCTAAAATGCCCTCAGAAAGCAAATCAAGCATACTTAATAAAGAGCAAGCATTTGATATAACTATGTACCACTGAGGGGGAAAATCACTTCAAATAGATTAGGCAAGAGAAGAAGGTTCTTTTATACCAAAAAAAAAAGATTTGGATGACTTCCAGTCATGCAACACTTCAAACAAGGACTAAGGGAGAGGGCAAGGAAGTCTGTTTTCTCCCATTCCAGTGGGCATTGTGATGAAGGAGGTGAATAGTTTGCACAGAGGACTAAAGATAGCTTGTCAACAAATGGCTTACTTACTCTAAGAAAGAAGTATCTACAAGGAGCAAATATAAGATAATCAAATATGTAGGATCATCCATATTGACAAAGAAAGACTGTGACTTTGAAGCTATGTTTCTAGAACTTGAAGGTTATTTGCAGGAGGAAAGCTTATTTTGGAGGGTGGTGGGGTGCATTGAGGGCAGATGTGGGGGAAGAGAAGGTGTCTAAATTCTGGAACCTTTTATTAAAGCTTGTTTTCCTTGTCTGAATCTTTTGGTTCCTGTATCTGTGACAGTATTCATAACTCAGCCCCAGTGTGCCAACAAACCCCATATGTTTCGGTTCTCTCCTTATCTTTTAAGCCAAGATAAGGTTGAAATGAGTGTATTGCATGAGATTTGTGATAGAATACATGCACAAACACACACGGTGGTGGAGGGCGTGGGGACCGCATCTTACTCATCTTTGTTTTCTTCACTGAAAGTAACACAAGACTCACACAAAGAAGACACTCAATACAAGTGTCTCAATTAAAAGTGCATGTTCTTAAGACAAATGAAGAAGAGTCCTCTGTGGAAAAGGTTTTTATTTATAGACTGAGAAAGAAATGGCCGTGGGTCAAATAACAAGACCCTATGAGCAGAAAAATATCTCTAGCCACATTCACTAAGAATGCATTCTCTTTTCTCCCCACTCTGCCTCTCATTCATTTATTCATCCAACAGACTTTCAATCAGTACATAAATTTGAATGGCTACCATCTGCCAGATTTTGGATGCTGGGGAGATAAAGATGAATAAGACAAAGTCCTGACATAAAACTGATAGTGTAGAGTAGGAGAAAGAGATTAATAATAATAATATTCAATATCAGGTACCGTGATGAGCTCTTTTACCAACATTATTTCATTTAGCCCAATTCTTCTCAAATTTTAACATACCTACAAATCATCTGGGAATTTCCCAAAAGTGCAGATTCTGATTCAGTCATTCCGGGATGGGGCCTGAGGTTCTGCATTTCTAGCAAGCTCCCAGGTCATACCTATGCCAGTGGTTCTAGAACCACACTTTGAATATTAAGGATTTAAACCTTCCAGCAATTCTACATGGAAGGAACTCCCATTATCTCCATTAAAGAGGAGGAAATTAGTACTTGCTGAGATTACATAATTCATCTATGGTATCATGAACTGGGTGTTATCTGACTCATCAAGCCATAAAGTTGATGTGCACAACAGGACTCCATCATCAAATGGAAGTGGTATATATGGGATTGGGCCTGAGCGGGACCTGAAGACACAAGTTACTTGAAGTGGCCCAAATACCCATGGTCCCCACTCCTGCAACATTGCCTCCTCTCTCCCAGACTGCATTTATACTCTTATGGGGGGAGGGGGTTTCTCATGATCAATTGACAGAAAAGAGAAGACTAGGTCCAGACCTCGTTTCTAGATGTTTCTGCATGATATACAAGCATCACCCAAAAGGGGACAGCTACAGCTCTACAGTCCCTCTCTGGGACATCCCTGAACAACAGTGGTGAAGGGGAGTCCTCCCAGTGGGCAGAGCTTTGGGTATGTACCTGCTTGTGCACTTTCCTTAGAAGGAGAAATGGCCAGATGTACAATTATATACTGATTTGTGGAATGTATAGGAATTGGAAGGAACATGACTGGAAAATTAGTGACAAAGATATTTGGGGGAAAGGTATGTGGATAGGCCTCTGTGAATGGGCAAAAAAAAAAAAAAAAAAAGTGAAGATATTTGTGTCCCATGTGAATACTCAAAAGGGTTACCTCAACAAAGGAAGACTTTAATCATCAAGTGGACAGGATGATCTGTTCTGTGGATACCAGTCAGCCTCTTTCCCCAGTCACTTCTCCATTGCCCAGTGGGCTCATGAACAAAGTGTCCATGGTGGTGGAGATGAAGGTCATGTATGGGTTGGCTCAGTAACAAGGACTTCCGTTTATCAAGTCTCACTTGGCTATGGCCACCGCTGAATGCCCAATCTGCCAGCATTAGAGACCAACACTGAGCTCCCACTATAAAACTATTCCCTGGGGAGCTGGGTACCTGATGACAGGCTGATTACACTGGACCACTCCCATTATGGAAGGGATAGCATTTTGTCCTTACTGGAATAGACACTTTCTCTGGATATGGATTTTCCTTTCTTGAATACAATACTTCTGCCAAAACTACCATCTGAAGCCTTACCAACTGTCATAGTATTCCACACAGCATTGTTTGAGACCAAGGAACTCACTTAACAGTGAAAGAAGTATGGCAATAAGCCCATGCTCCTGGAGTTCACTGGTCTTACCATGCTCCCCATCATCCAGAGGCAGCTGTCTTGATAGAACAGTGGAACAGCCTTTTGAAGACTCAGTTACAGTGCCATCTAGGTGGCAAAACCTTGCAGGAATAAGGTTCTCCAGATTGCTGTATAGGCTCTGAATCAGCATCCAATAATAGGGTCCTGTTTCTCTAATAGCCAGGATCCACGGGTCCAGGAATCAAGGAATGAAAATGAGAGTGGCACCACTTACTATTACCCTAGTGACCCACTAGCAAAATTTTTGCTTCCTGTTCCTGAGATTTTATGCTTCATTGACCTAGAGGTCTTAGTTCCAAAGGGAGAAACATTTTCACCAGGAACACCACAATGATTCCTTTGAACTGGAAGTTCAGCCACCCAGTCACTTTGCAATCCTCAAGCCCCTGAGTCAATAGGCCAAGAGGAGAATGATGTTGTTAGCTGAGGTTTTTGATACAGACTACAAAAGGGGAAACTGGACTACTACTCCACAATAGAAATAAGGAAGAGTATGTGATCCATACTCTTGACCATAATACCTTCTTATTAAGGTCAATGCAAAATGACACTAACACAGGCAAGACTATGAATGGCTTGCACTCTTCAGGAATAAAGATTTGGGGCCACCAGGTAAAGAACCATGATCCTCTGGGGTATTTGCTGAAGGCAAAGGGAATACAGAATGAATAGTAGAAGGTGATTATAAATACCATTTATGACCACATGACCAGTTACAAAACCAAAGACTGTAATTGTCATGAGTATTTCCAGAGAATGAATGATCTAGCATACTTTACTCATCTTGTAAGACATATCATTGAATCACAAAATCTCAGAGTTGAAAATAACTTAAAGGTCATTTATCCTTCTGCAAGAACCTTGGCAAATGACCATCTATCCCATGCTTGGGCACGTACAGTGGTAGAGAACTCACTACCTGACATGGCAGCCCCATCCATCTCTGGAGGGCTCTTTACTAGAAAGCCCTCTCTTATTTTGAGCTCAAATCTGGCATGTCAAATTTTCATTCACTAGTCTGAGTTCTATTCTTTTTTACTGAAGAGAAGGTACAAAGCTTGGTGAAATGGAGGCTGGAAACACATAGGATATTTGCTTTCTAGGGACCAGACAGTAATTGTGTGTTTATATTATGGAAATCGGTCACAGTTCACCTAGTTCAAACCTCATGTTTCTAGACTTTATATCTCTAAAGAGTGTGAAGTTTCTCTAGCTTTTTGAAGAAGCCACATCACACTTTAATTCATCTTACTTTTAACAAACATTTCTCAGTATTGGTGTTGTTTTTAGAAGTGGTGGGAGTGGTGCAATAGAAAAACCCATGGAATAGGGGTGAGAAGATCAGAGTATGAAAAAAAGAAGGGGAGGACTACATTTTTAAAATTTAAAATAACATAGGTAGTTAACTGTAGAACTAAAAATACTATTATAACCATAAAACATGAGTGGAGTGGAGAGGAAAGAAAAAGGAGATGGGTGGGAATGAGAGAAAGATGCGCTAAGCCCTCGTCCTTCATAGTGGGGGGGTTAACGGGATTGCCTAAAAGCAATAAGTTGAGGAGAGACAATCATGATATTTTGAGTTATGGAAATAGCTATGAAAGTCTAAAACCAGAAACAGACAGAGGGGTGCACTAAGGGGTGAATGGGTGATTTTTGCTTTACCAAATTCATATAGTCACAAATTAAAAGTTAAAACAAAAGGAAGATGAAATAACAAAACAGTCAGAGCAATGCTCTGTCACTATCTGCTGGCCTGATTTGAATAAGTTACCTAATCTTGGATTTAAATTTCTCATATGTAAAGTGGAAGGTGGGCTAAGTCAGTGGTTTTTAATGTTTTTAAAGCGAAATATTATACAGAAACCCAATACATTAAAACAAGTTTAAAAGGCCAGGCACAGTGGCTCATGCCTGTAGTCCCAGCACTTTGGGAGGCCAAGGTGGGAGGATTGCTTGAGCGCTGAAATTCAAGTGCTGCCTGGGCAACACAGCAAGACACCATCCCTACCAAAAAAAAAAAAATCAAACAATTGCTGGACATGGTAGTGCATGCCTGTAGTTCCACTTACTCTGGAGGCTGAGGCAGAAGGATCCCCTGAACCCAGGAGGCTGAGGTTGTGTAAGCTATGATCATGCCACTGCACTCTAGCCTGAGTGATAGAGTGAGGCCTCAACTCGAAGGAAGGAAGGAAGGAAGGAAGGAAATAAAATTTAAAAATAAATAATAAGTATGATTTTCCAAAACAAAAAAACCCCATGACTTGAATGAAACTGCTCTAATGGGGTATGGGAGTGGGGGAACAGGCGTTTAACCCATGGTGACTCTCCCTTATCCCTTCCCTTAATCTCCTCATTCCTACTACAGGCAGCAAGAGACACCTCATCAGAGAATTCCACAAATTTAGTTTGAAAACCATTAACCTACATCAGTTTCTCAAATTATGATTGTAACCCATAAATTTAGTAGCTTGGAATTAGTATAGTAGTCTTTTTTTTTTTTTTTTTTTTTTGAGTTGGAGTCTCACTCCATCGCCCAAGCTGGAGTGCAGTGTCACACTCACGGCCACCGCAGCCTCAACCTGCTGGGCTCAGGAGCAATCCTTCCGCCTCAGGCTTCCAAGTGACCGGAACTACAGGCGCACGCTACCACGTCCGGCTAATTTTTTGATTTATTGTAGAGATGCGGTCTCACCAATTTGCCCAGGCTGCTCTCGAACCCATGGGCTCAGGCAATCCCCTTACCTCGGCCTCCCAAAATGCTGGGATTACAGGCTTGAGCCACCGCACCTGGCCAGTACAGTACTTTTTAAATAGAATAGAAAAATCAGAATCCAGTACATTGTATTGTTTTGAACAACTCTCATTTCTGTTGTGCGTATGTGTGTGCTAAATGAAGATGAAAAATGTGTTTCTTGCTACCACTCACAATCACAATGTTTATGTTGTTTTTCCCAGTTCTAATATTCTCCAAGTCTGTGACGTCTCTGAATCATCTACCATCTCTTGGGACCTGTATATATAGCAGCCCAAATTGTACTAGAGTTTTTACCTTCTGCTAGAAAGTCTTCATATTTCCACTAGGCATCATAGAGACTGCTGGTTGGTCTGGAACTCCGAGTACCAACAGGGGGACACTCAAACATTCAGATCTTCGGAGGAACAAGAAAGGGCATAATTTGCAAACCCCTCCAGGTAATTCTGATACACACTCCTTCTTCCCTCCCACCCACCTGTCCACTGGCAAAGAGTAGAAACAAGCTAGTCATGTAAAAACTGATAAGAGTAAAATACATTTGTGTGGAACCTGAATTACTAAGCCTCAGTTATTAAAAAGAATGGCCAATAGTTCTTCTTAATTAGTAATTTTTAGGCAGCAGAATTATAAGCTGATAAGGAATGTCCCAGACATATTTCATTTTTATGAATGCCAAAATAAATACAGTGTTCTATATTGTATTACCACAAGCCCAGAGAGGCACTGCGTTCTCATAATTGAAAGAAAACTAGAATAGAGTCACGGGGAGAGGCATAGGTTGGGTCCTTGTATTCCTGTGGCTTCATGAACTCCTTGAAATGGTATAAAATTTTGTTTGGATGTGCATATGTGCATTTTTTTCTAGCATAAAAGGTCAGTCACTTTCGACAGCTTCTCAAAAGAATGTGAAATCTAAGAAAGGTTAAAAATCACTGAGTTAAAGGATCATGTTCATTACAAAGGCAATATGAACCACTGTCTCCAGGTATAAAAAATTTTGACTTCACCTTTATCAATAGAAGCCTTTGTTTTTTTCTCTTTTGGAAAGGCCTTGAAAAAGAGCACACATCTGCTTTCACTGAGGATTCATCAATTCAAAGTCAGACAGCCTCAGATGACATACAGCCAGTGCAGGGGGGCCTTGGCATCAGTTACACCTGCTACCACCTGGCAGTGAGTCCCTGAATGGGCACCTAGGACAACACCCTCCACAGATCATGGACAGACTCCGTAGGGGTAACAGGGCATGGTGAGAAAACAACAATAAAGTTATCTTTATGACGTGGGATTATGTGCTGACTATTTCACAGGGAAGGCATATAAGGCTTATACTAAGAACGCTCCTCCCCTCGTTAAGAAAGTCTGGACAGTATATTCATTTTGTTTCTTTTTCTTTTTTTTTTTTTTTAGTTGGAGTCTCACTCTGTCGCCCAGACTGGAGTGCAGTGGCCGCTCCTGGCCACCACAGCCTCGACCTGCTGGGCTCCGGCCATCCTTCCGCCTCAGCCTTCCAAGTGGCTGGAAATACAGGCGCGCGTTACCACCCCCGGCTAGTTTTTGATTTACTGTAGAGATGAGGTCTTGCCAAGTTGCCCAGGTGAGTCTCGAACCCACGGGCTCAGGCAATTCACTCACTCACTTTGTTTCTTATACCTTATCCTAATGTTGAGACAGAAATGTCTCCAAGATGTAAAATTGACACAGTAGGGATTTTGCTACTAAAAACTTCTAGTGCATCTAGAAATGTATCTCTCCAGAGTGTGGTCAGGGCTTTCTTCCATCTCAAAGCATCTGATAAAAACACTTTTCTATCACTTACTAGGAAAGATGTTCAATATATCACCAACTATGGTCAGAAAAGAAGGAGCCTATATTTCAAGAAACGGACAATTTAAAGGAAAGAAGTCTATAAACAACTATTACATACCGAGTACCTTAAAGTTTTGTACCATGTTTTTTGTTTTATTTTTGTTTTGTAAGCATCTGATACAGAAATGTGTCTAATGTGGGAAGGAATAATCCTGAATTCTTTGGAATAATGTAGATCTGAATCCTGACTCCACAGCATACTAGTTTACTCTAGCTCTTAGATTTTCACTTTCTTCATCTGTAAAAGTAAAATAATAATATCCATTACCTTGTGTGGGCACTGTGAAGATTTTTAAATCAAAAGATATAAAACTTCCAGCAGCTGGGTTCGGTGGCTCAGCCTGTAATCCCAGCACTTTGGGAGGCTGAGGCGAGTGGATTGCCTGAGCCCACGGGTTCAAGACCAGCCTGGGCAACTTGGCGAGACCTCGTCTCTACAATAAATCAAAAAATTAGCCAGGCGTGGTAGCGCGCACCTGTAGTTCTGGCTACTTGGAAGGCTGAGGCGGAAGGTTCACGGAGCCCAGCAGGTCAACACTGGGGTGGCCGTGAGTGTGCCTCTGCACTCCAACCTGGGCAACAGAGTGAGACTCTAACTCAAAAAAATTTTAAAAAATAAAATAAATTAAAAAATTAAAAACAAAACAAAACCTCCCAGCAAGTATAGCTGCTCAATATATATTGGGCCATTGCCCCCATCCCTCACAGTTACCTCATTCCTCAGGGCAGGGCAGGCTTTTAAGTCCCTGTTTCCAGGAATGCCAAATCCTTGGTGTTTCAGAAAAGTATCAGGAGGATACAGATTGGTAGGGGCCGATTTTCCTCTGATACCCTATTTTTTTCTAATACTATACTGTGTTTCTGGAGCCTCTTGGCAATGATTTCAAGCTTATCTCCATGCTTGCAGCAAAATAACAGGCAGGAGAAGGACTTGGGTATGGCCCATATTCTACCTCAAAGGCAGGATGATACTAGGACTCAGCCAGGTTCACACAGAGGATCAATCAGACCGGAGATGCTTGAGGTCTGATGGCTTCAGTTTAGGCAAATGATTGGCACAGGGGCCATCAGGAAGTCATCTCCTCAACTCTATGATGCAGAGACTAGGTGCCCAGCATCCAAGGGAGAAGTTTTGTCTGAAGATGAGGGCTCAGGGATAGCTACAGGAATGGCTTGGGTCCTCTTGGGAACACTGGGGCATGGGACTTAAGTAGAAACCTAGCTTTCTAAACATGGGGCGGGTGGAGAAGAAATCAGGCAAGAGGCCTACTGGGTGGATCAGAAGCACTGCGGAGTTGGTGGAGTGAAACACAAGTCTGGCAGTGAGCCCTAGGGCCCCTCAGGGCATAGTAGCAGAACCCAGTGGTCATCACTGGAGGGTCACATCTGGGTTCTACACCCCAGGGAGGGGAGGCTATATGATAAACTCTCTGGAAGTCAGAGAGGAGAAAGAAAGGCAGGTTTCACACTTCCTACCTAGGCCTACAGATGTGGGGAGGGCAGAGCTATAGCTGGAGATTGAGGGCGGGGAGTGCAGGAGGAGGCACCCATGCAGAGTAGAAGGAGCAGCCTCTCTTCCACAGCCCATTTTCTCCAAGTAAATCGCCTCAAATTACAAAGTAATTTGTGGCCATGATGGTTGTCGAGACTAGGAAGAGAAGACATGAGAAAAAAAAGGAGGAAATATATCATCATACCAGCCAATGGGGAAGGCTATGCATAAGTGGGAAATCTCTGTACCCTTCCTCTCTATTTTGTTGTGTAAACTAAAACTGCTCTTAGGAAAAAAAGTCTATTTTTAAAAATCCAGTGGCCGGGCTTGGTGGCTCGTGCCTGTAATGCCAGCACTTTGGGAGGCCGAGGCGAGAGGTTTGCCTGAGCCCACAGGTTCGAGACCAGCCTAGGCAACTTGATGAGACTTCGTCTATACATAAATCAAAAAAATTAGCTGAGCATGGTGTTACATGCCTGTGGTTCCAGCTACTTGGAAGGCTGAGGAGAAAGGAACGCCTGAGCCCAGCACGCCATGAGCGTGCTACTGCACTCCAGCCTGAGTGACAGAATGAGACTCCGACTCAAAAAAAATTCAGCCAGCAGACACTACAGCTTCATTTCCTCACTACCCATGGAGCAGCTCCCTCCCCCAACACCTTGCCCAGTCCCTGCCTCAGGCAAGTCCCAGGCTTTGGGATCTGACTACATCTCCAGTCCAGGTTTCAGCTAAGCCCTGGTAGAAAAAAACCACCCTGAATACTCAAAGTCTGTTCTTGCTTTCCAAAAAAGCATCAGCTGTTTCACCTCAGGTGCGTATCACCAAATTGTTGAATGTCAGGAGATTAGCTACCTCCAGAATAATCAAGAGAAAACCAAGAGGATCAAATGAGCTTATTTGGGGTTTGAACCCGTATCCTCACTGACACTTTTGACTAACATTTAGTTATTCCCAAGGTGTATTAGTCAAGGTTCTCCAGAGAAACAGAACTAATAAAATATATATGAGATTAGGATAGATCTATAAAGAGATTTATTATAAGGAATGGACTCATACAACTCTAGAGACTGAAAAGTTTCAGGATCTGCAGGTAGCAAGCTGGAGACTTAAGAGAGCCAGAGGTGTAGTCCCAGTCCAAGGGCAGGAAAAGACTGATGTCCCAGTTCAAACACTCAGGCAGACAGAGTTGTCTCTTATGCAGCCTTTAGTTCTATTCAGGTCCGTAATTGATTGGATGAGGCCAACCCATGTTAGGGAGAGCTGTCTGCTTTACTCAGTCTACCAATTTAAATGTTAATCTCATCCAGTAGCACTCTCACAGGCACACCCAAAGATAATGTTTGACCACATGTCTGGGCACCTCCTGGCCCAGACAAGTGGATACATAAAATTAACTACCACACAAGGGCTTGGATTTCACCTTTTAAAACATTTCTACTGCCATCGTCTCATGTAGGTGACCATAAATTCCTATTCATGGTCTTATGGCCATACGCATTAAGGGCAAAGTGACAACAGTGGTGGGGATATGGCAAGCCAAGCTACAGACTAGATCATCCTCCCCAGGAAACCTAGAATTTCCCCCATTTGTTCATGTGTAAACATACTTTCCCTTTCTTGGAGGAGGAAAAGAATATAATTGGACCACAGATTTGAGATGGTTAGATTTTATTTTATTTTTTCTGTTTAAAAGTTGTATAGAAAATAAATCCCATAAACTTAACACACCAACTATTCACAGCATTCCTCTTCTCTGCTGCACTTGGTCAAGGTAGAGTCCCACATTTTGCAAAGAGTTCTGTTCCTCTTTGCTTGACCTTGTTTGGGGCACTTGGCAAGAGGCAGACCACAGCATGGGAACTGGGGTCAGGGGTCAGAGCTCAGGCTCTAAATCCAAATACTGCCTGTGCAACCTTTAACAAGGTGTTTTACTACTCCAAGCTTTAGTTTTCCCACTTGTAAAATCAAGAGGAGCATGTACTTTCTCCTTTACACAATTGCTGTGAGGATCAGATGAACTAATGCATACTGAAAGTATTTGGTATACTCCAAACCTTTACATAAATGTTGAGTCACATACTTGTCATTTTAGTAGTGATTCTGGCTTCTGTCATCATGGTTTGTGTATGTATTCATTTCCTATTGATGCTGAAACAAATTACTATAACTTTATTGGCTTAAAACAACACAAATTTATTAACTTACAGTTTGAATGTCTAAAGTCTAAAATGGTTCTCACAGGACTAAAATCAAGGTGTCAGAAGGCTAGTTTTTTTCTGGAGGGTCTAGGGGAGAATCTGTTTCCTTGCTTTTTTAGCTTCTACATGCCACCCACATATCCCATTTCTCTGTCTTCAAAGCCAGCAATGTCAGGCCAAGTCTTTCTCACACTGCTGTTTCTCTGGTCTCTTTCTTCTGCCTCCATCTTCCACTTATGAGGACCCTTGTAATGACAGCGGGCCCACCAGGAAAATCCAGATTAATCTTCCCATCTCAATATCAGCTGATTAGGACACCTTAATTTCATCTACAACCTTAATTCCTCTTTACCATGAAACCTAACATAATCACAGGATCTGGGGATTAGGAAGGACATGGAGGTTTTTAGAAGGGGCATTATTCTGCCCATCATACTTTGTTTACTCGTTTGTCAACATAAATTCAGATTTTAAAATACTGTACCTCTAAAAATTCATTATATCTGCTTTTCCTGATGAGTTTGAAGTTGGTTAACAAAAAGCATAAAAACATAATAGCCATTTTTCCATATCTTCTCCAAAGGCATGGATTCCTTTAAAAAAATTTGGAAAATTTAAATATTCAATAAAGAAATTTTTAAAAAACGTAACATCTGTGCTCAAAAACACATGTAGCAACTGTTATATTTTGGCATGTTTCCTTCAAGCATTTTTTGCAGATTTCTTTTACATAATTGAGAACATACTATATATACAAGTGTTTATGCTGTTTAATATAATTGCATCAATATTTCAAATTTATAAACTCTTGGTAAACATAAATTTTAATGGCTGCATAATATTTCACTGCAGCAAGGTAACATGATTTACCAGGATGTTATTGTCAAACATTTAGTTTGTCTAAATTTTTTAATTATTAAAGATAATAAATGTCAAACATTTTATCATTCACATTTATTTACATTTCTAGTTATTTCCTTGGGTGAAATTCTCAGAATTTATGAGCCAAAACGAGTGAAAGTATTTAAAGCTGTTGAGACATATTGTCAAACCACTTTCTTCAAATGAAACCTGATCAGAATTAGGTATTCTCATTCTTCTTCTTCTTTGCTAATTTGTAATCGAAACAGACATCTCATTGTTTGTATAAGCATCTCCTTTGATCACATGAGTCGAAAAATTTTTTCATGTATTTACTTGGCACTTGTATTTCCCCTTTTGTGTTTTATCCGCACATAAAGGTCTTTCATTCTTTCCTAGTTATACTTGTAGAGGGTAAATATAAGAAAACTCATTATTTCAACAGTAACTTGGAAATTCTTTCTCTGTTCTTACTCAGCTTGAATGTTCTTAGCCCTTATCAGATTCTCCTAGGACAACTGGAGCCAGTTTTCCTCAGAACAATCTTTCTTTACCTGTCCCAAGTTGCTAGGTGGATTTCTGATGGTGTTTCTTCACAGCTCAGTTGTCAGGTCTGGATTTAGCTGACAAACTTTCCAACAGATCCATAAGCTTCTCTCCTGCCTACTACCTTCCCGCCTTGACCTCATCATCCTATATTCTTTCTAGCATCTCCCTACTACCTGCTCTAGATCGGTGTCTTGAGGGTCTAATTACATCTTATCTTCCTGGCTCAGTCCCACCCTCCACCTCTACTTTCACCATACCTGGTGCCTATAGTTCTAAGACTTGCCATGTGTTCTATGGTGTGAACTGCCTGTTTTGGTGGTTGTTTTTGGTCACCTCCCTCTAGATAAAGGTAGGTTTCAGTTATCCCTTGTCTCCTAAATTAATTACAACTTTTTAACTTTTCATTCTCTGAAAAGTTATTGATATCTCTCATCAACTCTTGTCTCCCTTTCTGTTCTCTTGGTCCTTATGGGCTTAACATTTTAAAATTCATTTACTGACATGTTGACAGGGCTTGGGGTGGGTTCAATCCACCATGTATTTCTACTTTACTCTCTGCCCTGGAGATCATGTTCTTTCTTTCTTCTGTCCTCAAAGATTAACCCTTTCTTCTCCCTTTGTCCTCCAAAGCATCCCTTCTCTCACCTCTTCGTCCACTGTTCCCAGCACAATGCTTAAGTAACCTGAGGCGTCTACAAAAGATGAGAATGAGCATGACTTCAAGGAGCTTCCATGTTATCATCCTGTCCCATCCCACTTTTACCCACTCTGCACCAATCACTGAAGTAAGAAAACTCTGAGGTGGTTCGGTACAGTGACTCATTCCTGTAATCGCAGCACATAAGAGGCCAAGGCAGGAGGATCACTTGAGACCAGGAGTTCAAGACCAGCTTGGACAACACAGCAAGACCCTATCTCCAAAAATAATAATAATATTAGCCAAGAGTGGTAGCATGTGCCTATAGTCCCAGCTACTCTAGAGGCTGAAGTGGAAGGATTGCAGAGGAAACCCTGAGGACCAGGTTGTTGACTGAAAGTAGGAGACAGGGAAAATGTTGAGAGAGAAATAAATGTAAATATATACACATATATATATTTACTGTTCATATTCTATACACAATAAAATCTACAGAGCAGTTGGTTGGACTAGAATGCTAGGCTTCATCAAGGTTTCTTTTTTTTTTTTGAGTTGGAGTCTTACTCTGTCACCCAGACTGGAGTAAAGTGGCCGCTCCTGGCCACTGCAGCCTCGACCTGCTGGGCTCGAGCGATCCTTCCGCCTCAGCCTTCCAAGTAGCCGGAACTACAGATGCGCGCTACCACGCCCAGCTAATTTTTTTGATTTTTATTGTAGAGATGAGGTCTCGCCAAGTTGCCCAGGCTGATCTCGAACCCGTGGGCTCAGGCAATCCACTCACCTCAGCCTCCCAAAGCGCGGGATTACAGGCTGAGCCACCGAGCCTGGCTGATCAAGGTTTCTAATGCTAGCATTGCAAAGGGTCTCACTGAATTTCTTTACTCCCAAAATAATGGTTACCTTTATATGACAAGCACAGGACATGGTATCATAATAAGAAAATCTTCCAGTTATAATTCACAGGCAATTTGTTCAGATCATAGTCAAGAAACATCAAAGATACCCAAAATTTACTTTCTAGACTGCATGCCACTTAAAAGGCATTTCAGTCCCATAACTATGCTGGCCTCAATTATAAACCATTACTGTTTTTTTTCCAAATCACTTATCTTGATTATTAAGTTGCTATGTTTAAGGATTGAAAGTAGGTGCAAAGAAACAAGATCACAGCTAGCATCTTAACATTTCAGATAATTTAATCTTAAAAAAGGATATTTAAACTGGTTTTTATGTTTCCATTAACTGTTGACATCAAATCAGAAATTTCTCAACTTTCTTAAAGGCTCCTAGTCTCAGTGCTAACACAAATGGCAATAAAATCACTCTCCCTGCTGCAGAGACCAAAATAACCTCAGCAGAGTTTTCATTCTAAACATTGTAGGCCACCTTGTGAGACATTGAGTATAATCAAAGAATGTGCTCAAACAGTCCCCACATATTCTGAAAATTCACTTTAAAGAATGATTTTAAAAATGGAGTTAAGGTCATATAAATCAGCTATAAAAATGACCAAAACTCTTTAATCCTGGAAGGATGTAAATAACTGCAAAAGAAAAACAAACAAAAACAAGATATATGGCACCATGGGAAATAAAGCAATATAAATTGAAGAAAAGAAATTCTAAAACTCATGCATGAGTGAGAGAATCACATTAAAAGGTATTTTAGGATATATTGTTACCTCCAACATAGTCCCAAGCACAAAACATAGATAAGCTTCTTTCTTGTACTTGTAACTTGATGCTTTCTCAATCTATTTAATTATTGCCTTTTTGGTCAACTTTCAAAATTTAAGAGAGGAAAAAAAAGGAAGTTGTTACTATCACTGGTAACAGGCAATATGAACAACTTCATCTAATTGTCATAATTTCTAAACTGAACAGAATTTCTAAAGTCTAAACCTTAATGCTGTTCCTAACTGCTTACTTAAATGGAATCTCACTATATTTTAAAACACCTCCCTCACAATTCCACTTACAAGTAGTAAAAATAAATCTCACTAGCATCTGAGTATCTCACCATGGCTCCATCTGTTGCCTCTAACATAGACCTATTTTCTTCCCATTGAGTCTCAGAAGCTGATCCCCAAATCACCTCTTGCAGAATGGGATACAGGTTTAAAAACCAGTATTATTTCCATCCTATTTCTTAGAAAACTTATAAAGTATATAGGCTAAGCCTGATGGTGAACCCTCCATCTGGGTCTCTAGCTGTCTCCTTCAACATCACTCAATGGAATGATATAAAACTACATGATCTCTAAAGTTCTTTAAACCTGAGAAATCAAATGTGTCTATGATATCACTGACCATGAATAGATTTAAGTAGAGACAGTAGGTATGCATCTTATATCCGTCAAAATTATCTGACCTTTAATGTCAGATCATTTGATCTAGTATGTAGAAAACAAGGTGATTGGTTAAGTGAGGGGCATGGAGCTGAGTTTACCAGTGACCCTCCTTCATAGCATAACAGCCAAGTGGAAAGATATTGGCTATTATGATGATTGTTAAAATGTCCCTTGAGAAAAAACAAAACAAAACAAAACAAAACAAACAAGCTACTGGCCACCTCTATACAACCAGCAATAGCAACCCTGCTCTCAAGTTTGTCAATCAGCAATACAGAAGTTGTGCCTGCCTACTGCCTCCCAAAATGTGCATCAAGAGAAAAAGAAAGAAAAAGAGATTTTCATTTTGCTTTGAAGGAATAAGTGATGGCAGAAGTGTTCATTACATGCCAAGGCATGTCTCATCTCAGACAAGGCCATTGGTGATTCCCTTACCTCCAGGCAGGAACAGTTCTCTGCATGAGGAAGATTAAGCTCATACATACACACACACACACACACACACACACACACGTGCATGCGCACGCACACACACATATATACACGCACACATGCGTTCCACAATAGGGAAAAGACTTCTCTGATATGAGGAGAAAAAAGATGATTTCCTCATTGCCAAGTTCCCTTTATTTGGGAATTTCAGTCATTTACAGGATAGTGACAACGAAAATTACTTTTGGTCTTGATAATTAATTCATTAAATAAATATTTATTGAGTGCTATTATATGCTAATTATATTAACATTCTCCTGCAAAAATGTTTTATTTCTTAAAAAAACAAAAAGAAAATTATGTCCTACCATCTGCAAATATGTCTCCCACTCAGACAAAGAACATATTCAGTACTAATGAAGTGTCTTATATCAGTACACAAGCTTGTCATTCAGAAATGGTCAACTGATAGAACATGGTCTGTTTCTAAGTCATGGATGACTAATAATACCAACTAGTTGTACCTCTTCAGGTCATTATGGTTATTATACACAGAAGTTTCAGCAATATCTCAGGTTATGACTAAATTATGAAACAGTCTGTTACATCTTTGTAAAGTTGCGAGAGAAAGTTCTTCCTTCTCTATATCAAAATAAACAGTGTGTCCCATAATTTCCACACGTTGTCATGAGTGTTGCCTTTTGAGACTACATAGAATGTTCAAGCCTTCTATTATTGGAATCATAATGACAGTTGTCATTTATTAGGTGTTTACTAAGTACAGTGCCCTGTGCTAAATTCTTTACAGACATTATGTTATCTCCCTTTGTAAACACAGACCCACACCATCCCCTTTTCCAAGCAAAATAAACCAAGATTTTCCAGCTGTTTTTCATGGGATTGTTTCCAGACCTTTCAACATTCTGATCACCCTCCTCTGGGCAGCTCCACTTTGCCAATGCCCCTCTTAAAATGTGGCATCCCTTGTGTCACCATCTTCCAGATGTAAGTCAGTTGATTCCAAGTATAGAAGAACTATTATTTTCTTGGTCCAGACAAGCTATTTCTCTTAGTCTGGCCTAAGAAGAAAGGATTTTTGTTTGTTTGGAGGGATGTTTTTATGGCAAATCACATGACTTGCTCATGTTGCCCTGACTGCCAACTAAAACCCTGAGGCCTTTGTTCATATAAACTGCATTTAAGCCAAATCTCCACCATCCTGTGCAGTTGATTAGTTGATTTTTAATGTAAGAGAAATGTTTCCTTTGCATTTATTTAACCCTATTAAATTTATTCTCTTTAGTTCACTGTTTATTCTAGGCTGTCAAGATCTTTGGGGAGTTGTATTTTTTTTTTTTTTTTTTAGAGACAGGTCTCACTATGTTACCAGGGCTGGACTCAAACTCCTGGGCTCAAGTGATCTTCCTGCCTCAGCAGCCCGAATAGCTGGTACTACAGGCATGTGTCACCACACCTGGCCTTTTGTGGATCTCATTTTATCACTCAACACTTAACTTCCTTTATAGCATGTGAAAGTAAAATAAGCACATCTTCATTTAAGTTGATAATTTAAGAAGTTGAATGGACCCATGCAGCATGCCAGCTAAAACTTTGCCACCTAGTTGATAATTAGCTCGTTAGTGGGAGATTCTGAGATACAGGCCTTCAACCAATTATAAATCTACCTAATTATTTTATCTTCTTGACCCTGTCCACTAAAAATAAAATACTAAGCTCAGTACTAACTGAACAGACCCCCCTGTGGCCAGTGGGGTCTTCCCCTCCAAAACTTAAAAACTTAGTTCCCAGCCATGATGGAACAGGAGGTCAGACATGCCTTATATAGGCCCCTTCCTATTGGAGGCTAGACACAACAACTGACCAGTATTAACATTAATATAAAGATTATAAGTCCAAAAGAACAGACTCTTTATGGCAAAAGATACCAAATTATAAACAGGACCTAAGGCCATGCCAGGCAAGTATTAAGTACCCACCCCCTACACTTAAAGAATAAACTTCTAATTGCCACAGGTTTTCCTTTTTCTCTAGCAGCTAGGCAAGCACTGACCTCAAGATAAGTAATATTAAAAATAGTTACAATTCATCCAGCTCATAGATGCTGACTAACTGGACCCCTATTTCACCAGCCATAGCTATAGCTTTGATTGGACAAGAGACTGATTTCAGCTACTTTCTCCTGATAATAAGACTACTAATCATGGACTTGTTCTGGCAGGTTTACAGAAATCACACACTTGAGTTCCTTTGTGTCCTGAAAAGACCTTTTGACGTACAGGACTGAAATTTCATACATTTAATACATTTAAATGTAAACACCCCAAAGTAAACATGGGTCGTATGTACATGCATGTTTGTTTAACACATGTGTCAGGACCACTTCATGAATATTCATCACTCCTCTTGTAACCTCTTAAATATGTATTTTTAGCCATTCCTGTCAGCATAAAGCTCCTATCCCAACCCCTCCTTCTTCAAAGTGCCTGTCTCTGGGCTTGGCTGGAGGCAGGTTTCCCAGCGTCAGGGACGGCCACCGCTTTGCAGGCTGTGACACTTTATAAGAAATAAGTTCTCTCCTTTTCTAAATTTATGAAGTTTAGGTTCTTTTTAAAAGTTAACAACCTCTTCTTCTTGATCTCAGTGATACCCAGCAACTTTGTGAGCTGTTTTGCTAGAAGCATGATGCATTCCTCCAACCTACCAATGGTAACATATTATGAGCAGAAAAAATAGCTATTTTAAGTTGTTCTTGGTGAACTCATATTGACTGCTGGTAATTGCAACTTTCTTTCCTAACCTAACAAATTATCTCAAAATTCACTACAGAATCTTACCAAAGATCAATATAATTTAAGTTTTTGTTCCTGGAATGCATGTTCTTCCTTCCCTCCACCCATATACACTTTATAAATATTGGGACAACATTTGCTTATCTTCATTCTTTTCTTTTTTTTTTTTTTTTGAGTTGGAGCCCAGGCTGGAGGGCAGTGCCACGCATGCTCACGGCCACCCCAGTGTCCACCTGTTGGGCTCAGGCGATCTTTCTGCCTCAACCTTCCAAGTAGCTGGAACTACAGGCGCACGCTGCTACGCCCAGCTAATTTTTGATTTATCGTAGAGACGAGGTCTCACCAAGTTGCCCGGGCTGGTCTTGGACCTGCGGGCTCAGGCAATGCACTCGCCTCGACCTCCCAAAGTGCTGGGATTACATGACCCACAAAGCCCAGCCTATCTTCATTCTTAATATTTCTCTTTCACTCTTCAAGATTATGTTGGGGCTGCATTCTTCTCTGTAATCAGAATGCTGGATGAAATTCAACTTTCTCCTGAAGTCATTTAAAGCAAGCAGGTACATTTTCCCAACCCCTCGCCTCCCTAGGCACTCAAGTTTTTCTTAATATTATTTTATCTATCATTTCCAACATGAATGTATCTTCACAATTGAAGGAGGTAGGCAGGTCAACTATTTTTATCTTCCTTTTTTTTAGAAGTCACTGTGACTCATAGAGATTAACTGAGCTGTTAATGAGTGGCAGAGTTAGAACTGAACCCAATTGTCTTGCCTGCAAATTCAGTGCTTTCTAAATGACTTTTGTTGTCTCTTTTACTTAATTTCCAGGAAAAATATTCCCTTTGTAAGTAAATCTGTATGCTCTGTGTTTCAAAAAAATTAAAACTTAAAGCTATGTTACCTTGTGTTTACTCCTCTTTGTTTTTATCCAGAGTACTTGAATCCATACTTATTGTCTCTTGCCTTAGCTCTGGCCCGGAAAACTATCAACTGTTTATATCTTTTTCACTTTTAAATGTCTTACTTTATACTGTTTCCATCTTTTTTGTTTTGGAAATAGTCCATAAACAAATCTTAAATAATTCACTTACATTGTCTTTTTCCCTTAGTGAACCCCACTACAGCGAGTAAAAAAAAAACCTTCTGCCGGGCTCGGTGGCTCAGCCTGTAATCCCACGCCTTGGGAGGCTGAGGTGAGTGGATTGCCTGAGCCCGCGGGTTCGTCACCTGCCTGGGCAACTTGGTGAGACCTCATCTCTACAATAAATCAAAAAAAAAAAAAAAATTAGCCGGGTGTGGTAGCACGCGCCTATAATTCCAGCTACTTGGAAGGCTGAGGAGGAAGGATCGCCGGAGCCCACCAGGTCGAGGCTGTGGTGGCCGGGAGCAGCCACTGCACTCCAGTCTGGGTGACAGTGAGACTCCAACTCAAAAAAAAAAAGCCTTCTTTGTCAGCTTCTTCCTTTCTATCACCTCAAAGAAATTCTATTCCTTACATAGTTAGGAATATTGGAATTGCTACCTTAGTATTTAAGCAGCTAATTTGGTTAACTCTTGAATCTTCCCCTGCCATTTTCACTAAAAGAAGAAATTAAACCATCCCCTACCAAGAGCAATGAAATTTACCTACAGAAAAATCAAAGATCCTCCAAAAAAGAATAGATCAGATACAAAATCCCAAAAGAAGATGAGCTTTATAGGTTGTGGCTATGGCTGGAAATCTAACAAAGGTTTTCATGTATGGAAAGTATTTATGTTTTTTAAAAATGTATTCTCTTTGGGTTTTTTTGATTTGTTGTGCCTAGATTAAGTTTTTAAAAAAAATATACTACCTGTGGTTTCCAGATCTTTTTGAATCTGTTGCTTGATTTCTTTCATTAGTTTTGGAAAGTTCTCAGCCATTAACTTTCAAATACTATTTTTGACCCTTGTTCTCTCTTCTCAATCTTATGGAATTCCTATAATATGTATGTTAGCTCTCCTTATTGTATCCTCTATAATTCTTAGCCATTCTTACTTTTTCTCCATAATTATTTTGTATATTTTCTTCTGACCTATCATCCAGTTTTCCAATTCTCTCTTCACATATGTCTAATGTACAAACACATTTATTGTCATCTCAATTTTTATTTTTGTGTTTTTATTGTGTTGCATCATATAAGTTCCAATTTTATGCTTAAATTCTCAATCTTGTATTATCTCCTTGAATATAGTAAGTAATATGTATTTTATTTTTTAAATTTTTCTTTTTTTATTTTATTTTAAAGATACGCGGTTCAATTCAGGATTAGGTATACATACATTAGGTCATCATACAGGTAAAGTTTGGGCCTCCCTTTGTTCCCCACTTTTCCTGGTTTGAGATAAGTTACCCTTATTGATGTTGTATCCTCCCAGCAATATGTATTTTAAAGTCTATGTCTGATAACTATAATATCTGGAGTCCTCTGTGGGTCTTTACCTATTATCTGTTGTTTTGCTGAGTTTTGTTTATAAAGTTGTATTACATTGTGTGCCTAGTTATTTTGTGTTACACATTATATTTACTGATTTGTTTATAGAAGCAATCTGTGGCCAAGAATAATATCTTCTTTCACCAAAGACGTTTTCTGTGAGCCTCTATCAGATAGTTGGAAGCACTAGCAATTTGAGACAACCTCAATCCAATTTCAGTGATTGAGATAATTAAAACTAAATTGAACTCGCTAAGAGTTTCTGTCTGCTTTAGGTTTACCCTTATATTCTGAGTATGAATTTTCAATATACAACCTTAATTGAGGCAGCTTCACCAGGGTCACAAAAGACTTGGCAAACCCTAGACTTGAATTCCTATCCTAGCACTATGAAGCTGTCAAAAGCACTGATCAGTCTCTCAGGCTCTCAATATCTCCTCCAGAACTGACAAATGTCCCCAAAAGAAATGTGACCCTAGGTGCTGGGTTTACCTCCCTGTGCCTCCATTTTCCTCCATATCCTAGACAATAATTCTTTACTATCTTGTTAACAGTCTAATATATATATTTTCAAATATATATATATTTTTAGTTGAAGTCTCACTCCGTCACCCAGGCTGGAGTGCAGTGGCACGGTCATGGCCACCCCAGTGTCAACCTGCTGGGCTCCAGCGATCCTTCAGCCTCAGCCTTCCAAGTAGCCGGAACCACAGGCACACACTACCGCGCCCGGCTAATTTTTGATTTATTGTAGAGATGAGGTCTCATCAAGTTGCCCAGGCGGGTCTCGAACCTGTGGGCTCAGGCAATTCACCCGCCTCAGCCTCCCACAGTGCTGAATTACAGGCTGAGCCACCAAGCCTGGCCTCAAAAAGATTTTAAAAAAATATTTTGTCCAGCGGCCAGTTGAGGTGGCTCACACCTGTAATCCCAGCACTTTGGAAGGCTGAGGCTGGAGGATTGCCTGAGCTCAGCAGGTGGAGGCTGTGGTGAGCTGTAATCATGCCACTACACTCCAGCCTAGGTGGTAGACTCAAAGAACAAACAAACAAAATTGTCCAGCATTTCTAACAGAAAGTTGATTCAAATTACCTAGTCTGCCACTGCTGGAAACAGAAGTCTTTAGAACTTTGGTTACTCATGGGTCACTATAGCCACATCTGCAGCCAAAAATCAGCAGTCAGGCTTATCTTTGAATGAATGGCCTTTCTTTTGTTGCTATGACTACAGTAGTAGAACAATATTATGAAGGTGCACTAATTCCAGCATAATAGCTTTCTATATGATTCGGCCCACCTCATTTCAGATGCGCCTTCTTAACTTTCATTTTAGTTGGCTTTACTTGATAAAGCCTCCTCATTTACTACTGACACGTGAAATACTATTAAAGGCAGGATGATATAGTAGAAAGAACACAGGAACTCGAGTTAACTAGCTCAGATTTTAATCCATTTCCACCATGTGTTTACCGCCTGTGTTCCGCGGTTCCTCTCACCATGTACCAAGCCCTCTACTGAGCATGCAGACTACAAAGGTAAATGAGATTCAGCTTTGTCCTCTACTTAGTTTCTGTGAGCCTTAGCATGTTATTTTGTAAACCAGAAATTATATATACCTCACATTGTTGTTGTAAGGCTGAACTAAAAAAACACGTTAAAGCATGAAATTCACAACCACTGACACATAGGAGGAACTTAATTATTATTTGTTGAATGATTTAAATTTTAGAAGTAGTATTTTATGCAACAGATTTGTTCTAAAAATTTTCATAAATCAAATCATACTTTAAATGCACGAAGGAAGCTAAATTTTGAAAGGAAATTTGCTATGGATGTGGAAAGAATCCTTATGTAGAGTATTCGGTCTTTATTTAATCTCTTATGATCACATTTACTTTCATAAAATTAATTTGACCAAAGTAAGTTATACCCACAATACGGACACAAGCACTTCCTCTATTCAGAGTAGCTTGGATGGCTCCCCTTGCTGGGACTGTAAACGGTGATGTTGCTCTGTGTGCTTGTCACAACAAAGCATTGGCCTGAGCTGGCCCAGATGATCTAAGTTAAATGTGGAATATGTGCCACAAGAATATGATAGGAGGCCATGAGATTTAGTAAGCACTAGGAAAAAAACAAAAAAGGCTTGCAAGCAATTCCTCAAGGTCATAATCCCAAATATTAATCCAAACAGTATGTGGGGGGGGGGGTTGAAGGGTGAAATGTTTCATTTCATGATTTTATTGCATTTCAGAAGATTTCATCATTTATCATGTCAACTAGAATTTTGTCATTGTTTTAAGTAGCACTCTTTATGAGATCATTTTGTCCTTTTGGAATCTAAATGTGGGTAATGACTATGATGTTTTCAGTTCCAGTTGTTTGTAGGTTGTTGTTTTCTAAAAGGATTTTTTTTAAATCTTAACATTCTAATGAAAATGTAAGCACTCTGAGTTTTTTTAAATCTTAACACTCTAATGAAAATGTAAGCACATTTTGATAATGTGTTAGTAGTGAGTATAAATGATAATAAACAAATGTGGATTCATTACCATAACTCAGGAAAACAATATTACACTGGAAATTCTAGATAATCTTTGTGGCACATGTAGACTTGAAACATTATACAAACTCATTACTAAGGAAGTTCTGATAACCATTAGCTTCTCAGCAACCCAGGGATTTTTAGGGCAAGCATCACTTATAAATGTTAAAATAAAAGAGAATCTATCACGAAGGTCTCCCATTTGAATGTGTCATTTACTCTACAAAGTGCTTTAAAGGACCACTATCTTATGACATCCAGTCATGCATATTTACTGTCATTTCATTTCATTTTGAGATTGGGTCCAACCTATTGACTTCTTCCTGTGGATTCTTGCAATTAATAAACTTCCAATAGATTTTAAAATAAAATTTAAATAAATTTAGTTTATTGGTAGCACAGGAAGTAGTAATAGCACAAGACATGGAGTCAAATTCCAAGGTCCAAATCCCTGTTTACCACTGACAAGCTGTGTTATTTGAGGCGAATGGACTGGTCTCCCTTAAGACTCAATTTTGTCATCTGTAAAATGGGAAAAATAATAGTAGTTCCTACCTCATGAAATATTATGACGATTAAATTAAATCAACCATATAAAGTGACCTGTACAGGGCTGACACAAAGTAAGCACTCCTTAAGTAGTAGGTATAGGTAGTATATACTAAAATATATATTAGATACATAATTCATATTAGGAAGGAGCAGTATATTCAGTCATCATTCTTCAGCCACAATGCTCAATACTTGCATGGGTCACCTAGCCAGTCCCTTTTTTATTTTTATTTTTTTGGAATTGGAGTCTCACTCTGTCGCCCAGGCTGGAGTGCGGTGGCATGCTCACGGCCACCACAGACTCGACCTCAGGTGATCCTTCTGCCTCACCCTTCCAAGTAGCTGAAATTACAGGCATGCACCTCCACACCCAGCTAATTTTTTTAATTTATTGTAGAGATGAGGTCTCACCAAGTTGCCCAGGCTGGTCTCGAACTCCTGGGCTCAGGCAATCCTCTCACCTCAACCTCCCAAAATGCTGGGATTATAGGCATGAACCACCACGCCCGGCCACCAGTCCATTTTATTATCCCTGCAGCCATAGCGCTACCATTCAGCAGTAAGGTAGATGTTCATAAATACTTACATAGGAAAATGAGACAAGATAAAAGAGAAAGCCAAATTTTATCATCAATATAATTTTGCATATGAAAATAAACCAGAGTATCACAGAATGTCAAAAAAAAAAACCCCACCTGAAATCTGTTATACCTCTTTACATGATTTCAACTGGTACCATAATTAAGCATCTTTCAGGAATAGAACAATACTTCCTTAATATGAGTTTTTTTTAAATATCACAAACAGAGCCAACATCAACAACCAATAGAGACATTCCTATTAAAACTGGGAAGAAGACAAATGCTCCTGATAAGGCTACCATTATTCAAAATTGCTCTGGAAGTTCTGGGCGATGTAGTAAGATATGAAATAGAAATGAAACATAACAATTGGAAGAACGAATATATTTATCACATTGTAGATTACACTGTTAGACAATATAAGGATACACTGGAAAAACTAGAATTAACAAATGTAGTGAAGTGCATGGGTATACTCCATATCTACAAATCAGTAGGTTTCTTACAAAATATTATAATTGTCTACCTATTTGTACTTAAACTAGTTATTTATTTTCTCACTCTGTTAAACTGTCCTATCCCTGTGGCTCAATACCTCACTGTTTCAATTTCTTCTGCAATTTATGATCCTTGAGTTAGACTTTTATTTGTTCATTTAAAATGCCAGAACACTAATAAGAGTAATCTTGGAGAGGGTGCTAAGACATCGTCTCCTGGGTAGTTATAGCCCACCTTCTTCTGTGTGCCAGAATGAGGCTTTTACTTATTCAACATATACTTACTGTGCCCATTAGTGCTGGGAATACAATGATAATATGGCATCTGCCCTCATGGAGTCTGCAGTCTAATGAGAAAAAGAGAAAGTAGATAAATAAACCCAAGAAAATATTTATTAAGTGCAAGTTGAAATAAGATCTGCGAATAAATAACAGAAAAACAAAACGTGATAGGGGATGGGGGCGAGGGAGGAGAGAAAGCATCACATTTAGAATGGTGCAATTAGAGAGATAGGCAGGGTCCACAGGATGCAGTATGTAGATGTGTGTATACTTCCTGTTGCCAATAAAAAAAGGACTAATTAAAAAGAACTCAAACAGTAAGAAGTTTATTATCCAACATAATAGACATAATATATTTAATATGTTATTATTTACATAAGGCCCAAAGGCAGGGTGGCTCCAGGAGTGTGTAGGCCAGCTGCTCAACCTCATCATCATCAAGGTTGGGTCTTCCCGTCATGCTTGGGCGTCTGTCTTGGGAGTCTGTCTGCTTAGACTGGATCCTCTTAAGGGAGTTAGATGGCCACTGCAGTTTTTTGTTTGTTTGTTTGTTTGTTTGAGTTGGGGTCTCACTGTCACCTAGGCTGGAATGCAGCAGTGGCACAATCATAGCCTCTACCGCTTAAGCTCAGACGATCCTTCTGCCGCAGCCTTCCAAGTAACTGGAACTACATGTGCGCCATTACACTTGACTAATTTTTTGATTTTTTGTAGAGATGAGGTCTTGCTTTGCTGCTCAGGCTGGTCTTGAACTCCTAGGCTCAAGCGATCCTTCCACCTCGGCCTCCCAAAGGGCTGGGATTACAGGCACGAGCTATAGCACCAGGCCTTGCAGTTCATTTTTTAAAAGCAAATAAATTCTCCTCAGGTGCTATCCTGTTCCTTCTCTCTCCTCCCTTCCCCCAGATGTAGCCAGATGTAGCTAATGCCTAAAACTACCACAGGCAAAAGGAATGGAATTATTACAAATGGTTTACGATCATTCATCTGGTGGGCCTGATCACATGACCCAGGAACAATGACATCCAAATGGAAGGTTCTTAACCTTGGGCCCATGAACATCTTGGTTAGTATTCAGGAAGATTTGTGAACTGAGATGGGAAAGCATTAACGTTTTTATTTTTCAATAGTCTCTAGCTGAAATCTTATTTTCTTCAATTACGAAGGTAGGCAAAAAAACATAGTACATGTGATTTTGTCACCAATAAAAATCACACATATTTAAAATCACAATACAGTTATGGCTACATTGCTTTCCTGCATTCCCTAACTTTACCTGCTTTTTGGTTAATACATGGAAGGGGGTGAGTCAAAGACCACTCCACAGTTTAATGATCTTATGCCAAGCAACAGCAGCCTTTACACTGATAGATCTTTTAAAAATTTATGCTTAAGCTGCCTGAAATTTGAAGAATTCTTATTTCCTTTTTCCATGTACTGCCATTACTAGCTCCCCTGGACTACACTTGGCCTTCTTGTCTTGTCCTCTCTGTCCATACTGCTTCCTATCCACATCCCATAACCCTTTCTATCTTCAAGTGTATACATATAAATGTAGAAATGTAGAAGGCAAAAGATGAAAACAGAAGCAGAGAACACAAAAATTCCTTTCTCCTTCTCTTTCTCTTTAAATTGTAAAAATAAGGAAAAGCCAGAGTGGAGAGTCACCAGGACCTTGGTGTCTGGGTTTGAAAGCAAGTTCCACCCCTTACTAGAAGTGGGGCGTGGGCAAGTTACAGAACCTCAATGAGCCTTAATTTCTCCATTAGTAAAATGAAGATAATAAAAATAATATCTGCATTATAATGAGAAAATGCATATGAAATGCTTACAGTGTCTAATGAGTGACTACTTGTAATGACTGGTATCATGTGAGAAAATTATTCTATGGCAACTTGCAGGATATAGTCAACTCTTGATTGCATCTATCACAGAGTATCCATGTTTAAAGATATTTTTCCTGGCCAGGCTTGGTGGCTCAGCCTGTAATCCCAGGACTTTGAGAGGCCGAGGCAGGTAGATTGCTTGAGCCCACGGGTTCGAGACCCACCTGGGCAACTTGGCGAGCCCTCGTCTCTACAATAAATAAAAAAAATTAGCCAGGCATGGTAGCGCACGCCTGTAGTCCTGGTTACTTGGAAGGCTGAGGCGAAAGGATCGCCGGAGCCCAGCAGGTCGAGGCTGCGGTGGCTGGGAGCGGCCACTGCACTCCAGTTTGGGCGACAGAGTCAGACTCCAACTCAAAAAAAAAAAAAAGGATATTTTTCCCTTTTGTTGCTCACATAAGGAATTTATTTATTTATGTATTCAACAAATACTAAGTTTATTCCTTGTGTTCAGTACAGACTTGGTTACATAAAGTCCTGTATAAACACACTATAGAATATGTGTGATGCTTCAGCTAAAGAGAACTAGCTATATTTCTTATGTGTCATCATGGGAAGAGCTCCAAAGACATGGAGTTCAGTGGGAGAAAAAGAAAGACACTGAAAAGTTTATCCAAAGTAATTCCATTCTTATACAATACATAAACTCACACACAAATACTACTATTTTGTCTGGATCTATATATAATATGTCAATGTGCAAAGGAAGTTCTAGACTGATATTCAACAAGCTGGAAGAAAACTAGAATGAGGAGTGTGGAGCCCGTTAAAGGAATAGTAGCCTTATTTGTTATGTTCAAATGTTTAAATGGAGAAAGAATTCATATACTACCTGGCTAATATAAAACAAGTAGTTACATGGCTCCTGCCAGATTTTCTGGTTGTCCAATTGCCACCACCCCTGAAATTTCTGTCTTCAAATAGGGATTCAGTTATCTACTTCAAAAAAAAAAAAAAAGAAGAAAAAGAAGAAGAAAGCCTAATCACAAATAGAAGATCCACTTATTTGACAATTTTGACCCTCTTCCTCAATGTCTTGAAAAAGAAGGCAGAGGCATATTTATTTAAGCACACCTACATGTAACTCTAATTTACCCATTTGGAGATGTGTGCGCACAGGCACATGGTCTCCCTGGAGAAGCGCTATGGGCTGGGCTGTGGAGGAGAGTAGGGAGATGCTGCCTGGCTTCCCCCATCGCACCCCAAGACCACACCTTCCATTCTTTCATCAGCTGGAGCCTTAACAATGTCAGACTGAAGGAAGAAATGTTAAAAAGGTGTGGGTTGACAGTTTTCACTCCCAATCCGTGAGGTGCTGAAGATCTAAGGTCTAGCCCGTGCCATTCCTCAGGCTTGCATTGTGGTCCTGGCAAATCAGATTAACTTTGAGGCATGGGTTAAGCAGAGGGAATGATTCGATGCTGCCAATTCCTTCAAGGAGGAAACTTTGCAATTGCTGTTTCCTTAGGAAACAGAAAAAGTTCTATAAGTTACAAGACAACTACTTTAGTGAGTTTTTACACACACATGATGTATATAATTTGGTAACATGTGATAATATTTCTGTAAATACATATCCTAAGCCATATGTCAGATAGGGTAAATAATATAATATATATACATATATATATATACACACACACACAGTGTTTAGATGCATGCATTATTTTGTGTACATAAACATTGTATTTGCACATTTTAAATGTCTGTTAAATGTGTATATTAATATAATCACAAAGTTTTGTCTCTTCTTCATGTCCCAAATATAAATTCTGATGGGCATCCATAATTAACACATTATGGCTATGTGTGGAAACTGCATAGCTTGTAATTATGCAGTTATGAGATATTCTAAAAATAGGATTAGTAACTTATAAGGGTGAATAAAATGAGGTGCTCAGGATACAAAATCTTTGGAGGCTCTTAGTCTCAGGTTCCCGCCAGGGCCACTTGTGCCACCCTAGTCCCTGCCCTAATAAAAGTGCCTATTTCTTTTATCATCCTCAACACCACCAGCAACGATTACTCATTACTAAGTGTCAGGCACTGTTTTGAGAACTTTATGTATAGTAACCAGACTATCAGAATGCTATGACTACAAGTAACATGCATTCTAAATGAATTGCAAGAAGTTGTGCCTAACAAGTAAAATCTTTTGAAAGCCATAATTAAAAAGCCCCAGCTAGACTTGACCTTTGATGAGACCTCTGCAATGGAGTGATTAGTCCAGATCTCCCAGAAAGTCATGGCACCTGCATTCAATCCAGCATCTTTTTCCTACATTAATTGTTTTTCTTTGAATAGACACTATGTCAAATGTCCTACTGATCTCCCTCCACATTGGGGAAACTTGGCAGGCAATAGGCTTCAAATCTCTCTCTCCCTAGGAGTAATATGATTGACAGATTTCAAAAAGAAGAGGGATACATATTTTCATTTCCTCTGTTACTATTACTACTTTGAAAACTGAGGTAGATAATAGAGCTTATAATAGTCTAACTGTACTTCAAGAAGATAATACGTTTATGTTTAAACTCATACAGAAACCAAGGAAGGGGGATTTACACAGCATATTATCTAGTATCTAGCTACAGGTGATTTACTGTTGTGCACTGAAATGCAGTTGAAGTACAAGATGGATAGTAATATTATATTGTGGTATATATCCTGTTCACATCAGGCCTTCGTAATAAAAGCCGAACAGCAATCTACAGAACCTGCCTTAAATCTGCCATCTAAGATACTGATTGTAAAATAAAATGATCAAAGTGCAGGTTATCTCTATACTGCCATCCCCTGAGAGAGTAGTATACAAAGAACTTCCTACTTTTTATTTATTTACATTCAGCCAACAGAAACATAAATTAAATTAAAAACCTCAGTGTTATGTGGACTGAATAAAGCAAACCTAATATGTTACTAAGTAGATTTTTTTTAGATATTACAGACTGAAGTCTGTATTGTACTTTTATCCAGTGCACCTTTACTACTTACCGACAACGAAATAGGCTGATAAAAATAACAGATTAAAAAGAGTTTTTGCAAACCAGCAATTTCACACGCGCCACTCCTGCTGAGAAGAAACAGTTTTTAGTGGGTCTTTTTATTTGACACATGAAATCAAGTATGCCTGCCAACTGATTTCATTTTAAATAATTTCCTTAGGACCCAATGGAAATAGACCACAAACAAGTGAACAATGCATAGAGAGATTACAAATTAATTTCAAGCAAACCTTTTTGTCTTTACAGGCAAGTAACTGTAAGAACATTAAAGATCAAACTGCCTGTAAAAAGGGATGTCCTTGCGTGTTGTAGAATGTAGAGGGCAGAAAAGTATGAGGTCGGAGTAAGTCATCCTCTCTTCTAAATGCATATATGTATTTTAGACTCAGGTTAAAGTGAAGGTCAAGAGAATCCTTGGAGGGAAAGAGAAGTCCCCGCACTCTGTCCACATTTTTGTCACAGCCAGGATTTTACTGCTCTCTTTTCGGTGCTTCTGGGGCTTCTAACACAAACCCCTTCTGTAACATTTATCTCAATGAATTATAATGATTTGCTTATTATGTATTTATTTATTTATATTTGTCTACTTGTCTTTTCTTTTTTTTTTTTTTTTTTTTTGAGTTGGAATCTTAATCTGTAGCCCAGACTGGAGTGCAGTGGCCGCTCCCGGCCACCGCAGCCTTGACCTGCTGGGCTCTGGTGATTCTTCTGCCTCAGCCTTCCAAGTAGCTGGAACTACAGGCGCACGCTACCACACCCGGCTGATTTTTTGATTTATTGTAGAGATGAGGTCTTGCCAAGTTGCCCAGGCGGGTCTCAAACCTGCGGGCTCAGGCAATTCACTCACCTCGGCCTCCCAAGGCGCAGGATTATAGGCTGAGCCACGGAGCCTGGCTTTGTTGTCTTTTAAACCAGACTGTAAACTCCTCAGGGCTAGACAATGTCTTATTCATTCTGGGTCCCCAGCTCCTAGCCCACAACTTAGCTCCAAGTAGGTGCTCTGTAAGTGCCTGGGGAATTTAAGTGGATATTGAAGACAATAACATAGGACTTGAAAGAATAAGAGAGGAATGTGGAGGGGAGAGAGGACAGTAGAGTCACATCTCTGGTTGATGTTATAGGATTGAGAGCTGGTTATAGGTGAATTCAACACATGGAGTTTTTTAGGGTCAACTATTGAATCACCTTCTTTTTCCTTTGGGTCAGTTAATTTCTCACTCACTCACCCACTCACTCACTCACTCACTCACTCACTCACTCATTCATTCAACAAATATCTGTTGAGTGTCAACTATGTGCTAGGCAGTCCCACCTACTGCAGGAGCCTGACATCATGAAACAGGGGATCACTGTCATTTGTTAAGATATCATTACGGATATGCCAACAAAGAGTCAGAGCTGGGTTTCAAGTTTAAGCTCAAGCTAAACCATGAAGCATTTGTATTTTACCATTTAAATATATTTTGCTATTAACTAAGTCGCTTCATTCTCCTTAGGACACGAAGGTTTTCTCTAGGATACATTTTACAACATAACCAGATCTTAAGTTCCCAGATTAATTCTCCAATTTTGCTAGTGATATGCTAAGTGCCACTTATAATTATGCTGAAGTGGGCCTCATTTTTCCTAAGAGTTTCAGATCAGACTGGAGATCCTTGGACAGAGTATTTGTCTTCTTCTGTACTTGATTCTATGTGGAATGTCTTATTATTCTTCAACAAATAATATGTATTTCTAATACGATAAAGAGAAAGTGGGAAAAAAATTGGGTTAACTTCTAGCCTCAGTCTTAAAATACTGTGTTAAAATGACCACTTGTGCTTTTCTCTCTCTCTCTCTCTGTCTCTCTCTACCCCCTTTCTCTCTCATTTTCTCCTCTCTCTCTCTCCTCTTTCTCAATCTCTCTCTTCTCTCCTCTCTCTCTCTTCTCTCTCTCCTCTCTCTTCACTCTCTTTCCTCTCTCTCCCTGTCTCCCCTCCCCTGCCTTTTTCCTCCCTCACCCCCCAACGTCTCCCCTCTTTCTCCAAAAAAGAAAAAAAAAACAACAATCACTTGTATAGTTTATTTAAAAAATATTTGTTTGTCTTTTCAATCAATGACAAAGAATATCCCAATAAGCGTTAAAAAAAAACCCAAAAACTAACCTGTCCACTTAAATGAAGATAAATGGCAGATGCTATATAAAGCATTTGATTTTTTTCTTTCTTTCCCATCTTGTGCATAATATCTTGATGGGGCGAGGTCATTCAGTAAGATGTGAGTATAGAAAATGATCCTACAGTTTTGCTTAAAATAGGAGCTTTTTTCTCTTGTTATTTCTCCTTGTTAAACTGACAAAAGCATCTGTTTTAGAATCATTTTAAAAGCAAGCTTGTTTGCTTACGGGTCAAAGAAGAGAAACAGCAAAATTAGAAGAGATCCATTTGTTCTAACCACATTGCTGCCAGGACGGTATTATCCCTTTCACTGGCCTCTCTGGTTATAACGTTATAACTGACAGTGGAGTCAGCATTTACCATAAAAAGATGATTCATAATTGAGCAGTTCTCCATCAAAATAGGTACTGGTCTTAGCACGCATTCAATCAGCACCGTTTAAAATTCAATCTTATGTTCCCCTCTCTTTCGTTAATTCTATCCTATTTTATCTTTGTGTTTTCTTTTTTTTCTGTACCTTTCTACACCAAAATATATGAAGGATAAGTATTGTCATCATTTCTAGACTGTACCATGTTGTCTTAGCGTGGTTTATCATTGCTTAACCACACGATACACTCCATAAATCTTTCTTCATAAATCAATCCCTCCTTTCCATTAATCATTTGTGTTATTTATCTCTGGGTTTCTTCCAAGACTGTCAACATCGTTTGTTTATTTGGTTGCTCAAAATTGAATACAGTTGTCTCAGAGTCATTTCAGCCACACTTGTAGGAGGGACCGCAGCCCTTCTCCCCCTGGGTGGCCCCACACCACCTCACACAGTCCTGCTCTCTTTTTGTTAATATTCACTGTAAATTTGTCCACATTTCTCTCAGAGCTCCCTCCTTCTTTGGTTGCTCCTAGCTATCCCACTTCTTTAGATTTTCTTCCCCAGTGAATGCTTCTGATGCGATTTTTTGCCAGATATTTGTTTGCATCATTCGGAGAACAATTTTTTTTCATCTCATATTTCTGACTTGTTTTGGTCTTTTTGAACTACACTGCTGTTCATATCCTGGCCATTTATCAAAACTTGTAACACCTCCCAATTTAGTCTTCTCAGCAACTGTCATGAGCATTCTGTTCATTTTCACTTTCAGATTATTAATAAATACATAAGATACAAACCATGGTGACTCGCTAAGAGACAGGCCCTCAGAACTGCACAGAATGCCACTGTTGCTACCTTTTACAGATGGCCTTTCAGCCTCCTTCAGTCTGTGTGGTAGTGGTATCATCAAGGCTATGTGGAACTCATGTGACCAGGAAAACTGTACAGCATGCCAAATTAAATGTTTTGCTCAAGTCTGAATATAATGCAGATTTCCTACTATGTTCCCATAACTGGATCATCTCTCTTCCATGGATAAACCTCTGTAAAACCTGACCTTACTTCACGGGGGGTTTGGGTGTGTGGATTGGTTTTATTTTATAGTTTAGCTCAGTTTAGAGTTTGTTTTGGTTAGGTTTCTGAGCAACCCTCCCTCAAAGGATTTTATTCCTTGATGTGATGCATTTTGGTTGTGTCAAATGCACATCCAGGAGAGTTCAAGAGCATACCATAAATAGTTCAAAAAAGTGTAGCAAGAGGCACTTGTTCTGAATGCTCTGCTGGTGTCCACGGTCCTGAGGTTGGATCGACAGATCAGAAAGTTCTCTGCACAGCTGCTGGGGGTGGGAGTTTAACCCTGCGGCTGTTCTTGATGTTCCTTTCCTACCAATTCTTCTTCCAGGGGTTTCTTTAAGACCTTTTTTTTTTTTAACTCACTGAGTTTATCTTCACACTGTCACTAAAACTGGACAAACTACATGAAGGATGAAAGCTTTGTAATGAACTGTCAGCAGCCATGTGCCCCAGCTCCAGGGGACACTGTGTACACTGTATTTCTGTGATTGGTGTCCCTGGGGTTAGGCAATCTGAGGTGCTCATGTTCTTTAGCTGTTAAATTTATAATCCTAATTGGATTATGGGGATCAGATGAGATAATTGATGTAAATGTATTATATAATTTAATATTTTAAAGGTAAAAAGAAACTATACAGCCCTTTGTCCTAACTTTCCTTTTCTTTTTAGTAATATATGTTATGTGAACAAGAATTGTGTTCTTTCCAGCTCCTACTAATCTTTAATCTTTCCTTGAACAAAATAATAAAACTGTAACTATTCTTCAACATATGGTCTAATAATTGATTTGTATACTTCTGACAGACTCCCTAATACTTAAATATTCTGTGACTTTTTATTTAACCCTCTTCATACTTTGTTTTTCACTTTTCTATTTTCCATTGAGTTCTTCCCTCCATTTCTTGCCATTCTTGCACATCATTTTAGCTATTTCTAGGCCTTGTTCCAAGCTACAAGACAATCATATCTATTAGGAACACAGACAAGAACCGGGAACTAATAAAACCAAGAGGTCTGAGCAGTTGAAGTAGATATTACTAAGTCCATCCATTAAAATGCATGTATGCATTCAAAAGTGAAACCCAAACTCTGAGCCCACTTATACTTTGCATGCTGTTCTTAAAATTCTGTTAGCTGATTTCTAATATATTAGGCCAGTGAATTTAAAGTGGAGCAAAGAGTTTCTTCCTCAATGAGAGGTCAGCATTCTGAGGGCTGTCAACAATGTAATCTAAAAGGAAATCTGGAAAAACAAAACTACTAAAAATTGCAGGGTACAGTCACTAAATTTGGACAAATAGCCCTATGCATTTCAAATGACTCTAATGATACTCTGTGACATGCCACTGTTAGTTAATAACTGCAGTTCATAATGATGATATTGTATTCACATCACTTCCTAGTAAAGTAGGGAAGGATATGATACATTTTAGATGGACCTCCACCTAAAATTCTTTTTTTAATTTTTGTTAACTTAAAATAGTGAAATTAATTTTTAAACACTATCTAGAACAACTCAACCTGCAAAAGATAGCCTGGCTCTTCCATTAATGACAATATAGTTCTCATGTCTTCTCCGACAGGTACAAAATGCCCATCCTTTTGAGAATATACTTTCCTTAATAGCAAGAAGGTTCAGTACAACTTGCTTTGGATACAGAAAGACTATTTGAGCACATGAAATAAGAGTTAAAATCCTAAACTTTTAGAATAAAAGGAATGTTGGAAATCATCTTAATGGAGTCCATTTATTTTACAGAAGTGTTAACTGTATGAGGAAGGACCAAAAAAACCTTGGAATTATCTTTTGGAGGGTGGAACCCTAGTACAGGCTACCCCCACTAAATAAGTATTCTAGGAATCCATCTGCATCAGTGTACCAGCTAGCATTGTTGTGAGAGACTGAATTTGACTTCAGTGAATTCTTTTTTGGAGATTCTTTCAATGCATTTGCCCATTTCATGATGGATTATTTATATGAACATCCTGCCCAAACTGTGCTGAGTGTTCGGCAGTTTTTGACCAAAACGGCGTGACCCCTTCCCGTGCCCCCATCCCACCCTTTCTATTCACCCCATCGTCTCCCCAAGTGACTTTTTTTGTTGTTATTTCCTCAGATGAAAAAAGGCCTCAAAGGGAAATGTTTTGCCAATGTGGAAGAGGTAAGACAAAAAAATGGCAGAAGCACTAAAAGGCATCAAAATTGACGAGTTCAAAAACTGTTTTGAGCAGTAGAAAAGGTGTCTCAATAGGTGTATTGCATCAAATGGAGAGAACTTTGAAAGTGACTAAAGTTTAAACATGTAAGAATAAATACACAATTTTTTATAAATAAATTCACTTTTTTTTGGTCCCCCCTCATATGTACTAACATTTTCTCAAAGCTAATAAGGCATTTTCCTCCCAAATTATACAAAAATGCGTGCAGCAAAACGTAAGTCTCCTTCCCAATCAGAATCCCTAGTGCCCCAGTTTTTCTCTCCTAAAATAGCCACTTACCAGTTTCTTTTGTAAAAATACTCTACATAAATACAAGTACATACGTAATAGTTTCATAAAATACAAACAATAGCATCAGATAAAGACTGCTTTGTAACCTGATTTTTTAAGTTAAAATAATATACAATATTATTTTAAAATAATGAATCTGTATGTGCTGAAAATTATAATTTATAGTAAACACTAGAATTAAGCTCTCTCATGATATTACCTCAAGTTTATTATTAGTGGGTTATTAATAAGCACAATATAAACCTGAAGATTCACTTCAGGCTACACAAGGGCCTTTTTTCAATTTTGGGGATGTGATACACTCCAGAAGGAAGTTAAGAATATATGAAGAGCAAATATTTTTCCTATAAGAATACCCCTAAGTACATGGTCCCCCAGCACTATAAGATGAAGCATAGGAATCAAAGACTGTCAAACTGTATTCTTAATATCCTAGTCATTAAAAATTGTTATAGTGTTAGATCTAAGAAAGAGACCCCAAGATCCATTTAAATATAGTGTTTTTTCAAACTGCAGGTCACAAGTGATAAGTGGGTTCTGAGATCAGTGTAGTGGTCTTGCAATCAGTACTTTTAAAAAAATAACTAGAAAGAAAATAGGAGATAGAATGCATTCCATTAAGTAGGGGTAAAAATTATTTCTGATCTGTCAATACTGGGCTGTGATATAAAATGCTAAGTGTCCATACTGGGCTGTGACTATATAATGTACTTCTTACTATAGATCGTGGGCACAAAACTGAAAGTCACTGATCTAATCTAGCTTGTAGCTTCTAATGAGATGAAACCACATACGTCCTCAGAGAAAGAGGTGTCTGTGCATTCCTGCTGTCTCAGAACAAGCCTCTCACAAAGAACCATCCTCATTCTGGCTCATTATTTGAAGTACGATGTCACGTTCTCTTTTCGTCAACAGTATAGGGGTACAGGCTTAATTTCAAACCTATTCTCTTTGCGACATAACTTTACCCAGCCAACTAACTGATTAAAACCCAGTCGAAATTCATCTTAATCATTAGCCACCATTATTACCTCAATGATAGAAACACAACAATAACGGGAAACAGCTACATGGGGAATTGGCCCTCATATTCTTTAAGCTAGTTTCTTTCCTCCTCAGAATCAGTGAGGCAGAAGCTTGCTAACCCATTGACAAACCCTGAGGCACGGCCAGAGAACTGACAGTCTCGATCTGGTCAAACGAAAAGAAGTAGAACTGTTGTTTAATGAAGACTATATCTCTCTTTGCCACATGCTTCCTCTTTCTGATAGGGTCGGTGCAGAAATAGTAATGGGGAGAAAGAAGATATAGCCAAAACTGTGTTTTACTGACTTCATATTCAAATAAGGAGGCAGTGATGGCGTAAGTGTGGGTGTGAGGGTCGAGAAAAGTGTGATCTGGGTTGAATCTGGATTTGGTGACAAGTCTTTCAATTTCTCCTCTCTTCAAGACTTCATTTCTAAAACAAGGAACTGTGCCACAGCAGTCTGGCCATGAATTGTAATCATACCTGCATTTACATAGCATTTGCTATGTCACAGGCTCAAGCATTTTGCATAATTGGCTAATTGAATCCTCACCATAACACTAATAGGCAGGAAATTTTTTTGTCACCCAGGCTGGAGTACAGTGCAGTGGCACACTCATGGCCACCACAGCCTCGACCTGCTGTGCTCAGATGATCTTTCCGCCTCAGCCTTCCAAGTAGCTGGAACTACAGATGCGTGCCACCACACCCAGTTAATTTTGTTTTTTAATTGTAGAGATGAGGTCTCACCATGTTGCCCAGGCTGGTCTCAAACCCATGGGCTCAGGCAATCCTCTTACCTCCACCTCCCAAAGTGCTGGGGTTACAGGTGCGAGTCACTGTGCATGACCGGAAATTTTTTCTTATTTTACAGCTGGATATGCTTGGATGAATAGCAGAGAGGTCAAGTAACTTGCCCCAAATTGCAGTTAGGAAGCGGCTCCAGATGTGCTCTTAACATCATGCACATCATGCAATGTTGACTCAGCAAAGTCCTTTTTAAAAAACCACTTGTCCTGGATGGGCATGGTGGCTCAAGCCTGTAATCTCTGCAAAGCTCTGGGAAGCTGAAGCAAGTGGATTGCGAGCCCAGGAGTTTGAGACCAGCCTGGACAACATAGAGAGTCCACGTCCCTACAAAATAAATAAAAAAATAAAAAATTTAGCTAGGCATGGTGGTGTGCACTTACAGTCCCAGCTACTTGGGACGCTAAAGTAGAAGGATCGCCTAAGCCCAGGAGGGAGGTTGAGGCTGCAGTGAGCTGTAATTGTGCCACTGCACTCCAGCATGGGCAGCAGAGTGAGACCCCAACTAAAAAATAATAATAATAAATCAAAAAAATAATATCTAAAATCACTTGTCCTATCCCCAACTACTCTCTAAGGCCCTCTATGTTACTAAAGGTATTTTTTACTAAATAAAACATATTTGCTAAGTAGCATTTATTTTATTTTCTATTTTTATTAATCAAAGATGTATCATATGGTCAATCATAGTTTCTGATTTGCATACAGTCACACATTATGCCAATGTGTGAATTATTGTACACACTGACATAATTCCTACCTAAAATGAAATTGAATGTTTTGCTTAACCTAATAGTTCTATCATATGTGGTTTCTGTTAGTCCAGGGATCCCAGTTATGACTTGGGGTTACTTGTGTCTAGACCATCAAATTTCCCCAGAATACATCTATAAATTGTTAAAGATAAAGTAACCATTTAACTTACCTTTCAAGGATGGGTACAATTTATGCACCCCAGTGAATGCACATTATATAAGATAGAATTCATTTTTTTTTTTTTTTTTTTTTTTAGTTACTCTAACAGTTGGTCTTAAGGACAGGATGATACCACTACTAAAATAGAGGAATACTCCTAGAGGAGTATTTTGAAATTGAATGGAGATATTTTCTATTGTCATAGCGTCAAAGAGGAGATACTGCATGGGTTGTTGGACATTGCCATTTAATGGACAGAGGCCAGGGGCAGTCTCACCCAAGGAAGAATTTCCCAACCAAATGCCATGAGCACTCCTGCTAAGAAATCCCAGAGGGTTGGTTGCTAGAGGATAGCAGAGGAAAGGGGAAGACATGGAACCTTTATTCTTGTCGTTACTCTATCTCTGCCAAGCTTCACCGGGAAACTCTCCTTCTGGCCTCTTGTGAGATCCAGGCAAACCCCTGTTGCACTTTTCTTCCATAATGTTTCCAGTCTTTCTGTATTGTACTGCTCCTGACACCATTTGGGAAAATGCATGTCCTGTGCAACAGCGGAGTCTGTTCTTCATAGTCAGGGCTTGGAGGACACTTCTGTGCCCAGGAAAACCCCCACAAGCCTACTAAGTTTCCAGGGATTACCTTTGATCTTCCTACCTTTGTTCTTGGAATGCTCAGGCAGGCATTCTCATAGGGTAACATGCGAGTGACAGAACAAAACTCATGACATGTATTGAAAGAAACTCCAGATCCAGATTCATTGGCTCTTTTAAAAATAGGCATTGACCGGCATGGTGGCTCAAGCCTGTAATCCCAGCACTTTGGGAGGCTGAGGTGCGGGAATTGCCTGAGTCCACAGGTTCAACAAGAGCTTGGGCAGACTGATGAGACTTCATCTCTATAATAAAATAAACAATTAACCTGGCATGGTAGCAAGTGCCTGTAGTTCTGGCTACTTGGAAGGCTGAGGCGGAAGGATTGCCTGAGCCCAGCAGGCAGCAGGTCGATGCTCGGGTGGCCATGAGCGTGCCACTGCACTCCAGCCTGGGCAATGGAGTGAGACTCCAAATCAGAATAATAATAATCATAATAATAAAATAAAAAATAAATAAAAATAGGTATTAAAAAATCACTAAATGCCATTTCATATCTACTAGGATAGTTAGTTAAAAAGACAGGTAATAACAAGTGTTGGTGAGGATATGAGAAAATTGGAAGCTTCATACATACACTGCCAGTGGTACAGTCCCTTTGGAAAACAACTGGCAGTTCCTCAAAAAGTTACACATAGACCCACCATATGATCTAGCAATTCCATTCCTAAGTATATACCCAAACATGTTCACACAAAATCCCGTAGATAAATGTTCATAGTGGCATCATTTATAATGGCCCCAGACTGGAAACAACCCAAATGTCCACCAACTGATGAATGGATAGACAAAATGTGGTATATCTGTGAAGTGGAATATGATTTAGCCATAAAAGGAGTGAAGTACTGACATGTGTTATGACATGAAGAAACCTTGAAAGCATGCTAAGGGAAAGAAGCCAGTCACAAAAGACTACCTATCATATGATTCTGTTCATTTAGGATGTCAAGAACAGACAAATCCTGGAGACAGAAATTAGATTAGTGGTTGCCAGGGGTTGCCAACACAGTTCTCAGACACTCACATGGGCCACTCCTTCCAGGGCCACATGCAGCAGCTCCCTGGCCAAGATCCCAATCCAGGAATTCACTCTGGCTTCAGGAATTGCAGCTTTCCACTGATCCCACTTCCACTCTCCTTTCAAGCTCCCACCCCTTGCACTCCCCTTTCTTCCACCCACTCACTTTTACCTTTATTCATTCATTTAACAAATATCTACCAAGGGCTATATTAGCTGGAATGCTTGGGCTAAAATATGTAGAAGACTGACTCCAAATTGTTTAAACAAAGAGAAAACTTTTTGTTTCCTATAATGGGATGTCCAAACTGCAGACACAGGACTCTAACTCTGTTTCTCTACATTCATTTGGTTCTGCTCTTACCAGTATATTGTCATTGTCCTAGGACAGCTACTGGGGACAGCAAGAATGGAGGCAACTGACTTTCTTGGTTTTGTCTAGCAAGAAAGAGGAAGGAAAAAATTTTCCCCCAACCATGGAATAAAAATCTGTTCTCATCCTGTCAGGGCCAACGTAGATCAGGTATTCACAATTGGCAATTAAATGTTTTGGGATGATTGGCTTCAGCCACACCCCTGAACCAGTCACTTCCGAAGAGACTGGGATTTACACCACTGATTTAGGACTCAATGCTGGAGCCAGTGGAGAGTCTAGTATTCCCTGAAGCATATGGGATCCATAGGAAGGAGGAAGGGGTTCAGTGTGATTCACTATTCATCACAGACTATTTACCTTTCTGCTCCTTAAGCTGAGTCCAGGTACTAAGTGCTTTCCTGCCTTCTGGGGATAGTTTATCTTTTATTTGATGACAGACTATTTTTACAGCTTCAACAACCTCAAAGTCTCCCCCAAGAAACAATGTGTTATCTCTTCTACTGGTGGCATTTCAAGGTCTGTTACATGTGGATGGAGTGACATTTGGGAACAAGCACCTGACACCCCAATACAACATCCTACAATCAGTCACTCCTCCTACTTTGCTTATGGACCACCCTGCACAACCCACAAGATCCTTACGAGCAGAGGTGTGCCGAGAAAGTCTTCATTTCTTTCCCCATGCGTGCAATGCTATAAAGTGGATGCTAAATTATCTGCCAGAGAGCTCTTTGCTTCACTACTAGAAAGATTTGAGCATTGGTCAAACTATCAGCCTACATTTAGAAAGTTATTTGGCCATCATGGAAACACTTCAGAAATATTTTGGAAACCTGAAATTGCTTGGAAATATTTGGATTTGGATTGTTTGGAAATTGTTTGGAATATTTGAAATATCCTAATGCCACTAGAAATAAAAAACACTCTAAAATATAGAGCTACCCCACCACCAAATACGTACATGCCACAATTTCCCCATTTACCAAAAATGTGATTTCAGGTGGAAGCAAGAATAAATATGACTATTAATTCTAAACTCCATGTGTGGTTAATTAGAATCACAATCTCCTCTGTACGATCTTGTAAGTGCAAGGCAAAGAGACTTGCCAATGTAACGGGTCAACCGGTTGGAAGAAACCCACAATTAATTGATCAAATTATAGACAGCAGATGCAGAAATGATAGTCTTTCAGGAAAGAAGTTTTTAAAATAATACTTAGACTTAAATCCAACTGACCTTATTATTAACAATACTAATTATCAATAACACCTGCTATTTCTACCATGCTTTATTATTTATAAAATTATTTTACATGCATTATCTCATTTGGCTATTATACAATCCTATTAGATGGAGAGGTGGTATTTCCATTCTATGAATGAAGAAACTGACAAAGCAAGATTTAAGGTTACCTCTCATACCCCAAGGACAGTTCAGGAGCTGAAGTTTACCCCCAGGTTTGATTGTCCCTGAGCTGCACCCAGTTCTCTCCCTTCCATTCTCTTGTGAGGACCATTCATATTTTAATGTGCCCAGCACAAAGAATAAAACTGATGGTGGGATGGCTGGATAAGAAGAATGGATTGCATGAAGAAACAATGGGTGATCTACAACAAGTTACAGTAAAAATCAGAATCATCATTAAGGAATTTTCTGGCTGCATTTTTAGAGATGGAGAGAGTTAACTGCTATAAACTGTCTGTAAGTATTTATGGAAAATTGAATGAAGCCAAAGTTGAGGAATTTTGCTCACTGATTTAAAGCTTGTGTTTTTCAAAATGTGCCCTATAAACTTTGATTGTTGCTATCATCTAAAAAGATCTCTATTAATTTTAATAGTTACCATTTTTGTGTTTACCCAGTGTCAGTCACTATGTGTGCATCATTTAGTTTAATCCTCACAATCACCCTTAAGTGGGAATTTTATTTTCTTTTTTTAGTGGTGCTCTTTCTCTGTCGCCTCAGATTGGAGTGCAGTGGCACAACCACAGCTCACTGCAGCCTTGAACTCCTGGCTTCAAGGAATCCTTCATTCTTAGTCCCCACCCCAAGTAGCTGGGACTACAGGCACGCACCACCATGCCTAGTTAATTTTCTTTTTTTTTTTTTCCCCTGTAGAGATGCGATCTCGTTGCCCAGGCTGATCTCCCAACTACTGGGCTCAAATAATCCTCCTGCTTCTGCCTCCCAAAGAGATGAACTTATAGGCGTGAGCCACCATACTCAGCTGTAAGTGGGAATTATTAACTGCATTTCATAGACAAGGAAGCTGCAGCTCGGAAGTATCATCTTTCAGCTCATGCAGGAAAAAGTGAAACTGAGATTAGAAGGGAACATTATCATAACTCAATGCCATTCATTCTGCTTGGCCAGAGTTTTTTTGAAGGGGAAGACAAGTTCCTAAAAACTTCTTCTAAAGGGATGATGAAAAAATTATGGCTCTTAGTAGCAACAGCACTGACCAGTATTGTTAGAAATATCTGAAATGTATTTAGCAAAACTCAGACCTCAATTGCAACTAACTAAGACAAGGTGAACGACAGAGCAAGATATGATATACCTGGATAATTTCATCTTTTCCCTCTTCATTTGAAATTATTAAATAGGTATGTGTGGGTTTAGTCCAAACTCTTGTGATTCATGTTGTAGGTATTCAAGGTATCAGGATTGTAATTCCATGTTCCAAGAATACTAAAAAGTGTTGTATATATTTTATTACAAAAATGCATGCACTTTACCTAGTAACTGTGCTTGTTTTTCCTGACATGTAAAACTTAGAGGACCACCTAAGAAATATTTAATATTAATTTTTTTACATGGGTAAGCCTGAAAAAGCTATTGTTTGTATGATCAGTAGCCTCCTAAAAAAAAGACAATCAACAGAGTAATTTTCGTATAGGAGGGAATTAAAATTGTTCAATGAAATTGTTCAAGAGCAATCCAAAGAGCATCATCTCAAATATTGCTTGAGATGGAGCATAAAAGTGTTCCAGGTGTTCTATAGCCACAAGAAAATAAACAGAGGTGTACAACCCTACCCTCCAGAAGTTTAAATCTAATGAAAATGGAAAAGGGAAGCAGACTTGGCCATATGTTTAGTAGATCATTAGCCAGGCTCTAGAGGACTGGGTGGTATCAGGAAGACAAACAGGTTACTATGAAAACTTTGAAACCCAGATTCCTTGAAAGGTAAGTGCTGCCTACCCCCTGTAGCCTGGTTAGTGAGCTCTTCAGCAGATGGCTGATTTACCTTCCTTATTTCACTTTTGCAGTTAACCTAGAAAAGAGAGAATTCTCAATTTCCAAACCAGATGTGCATGACTGTTTAACTCCAGGAAAATACACAAAGAAATAGCTGGTGACTTTCTCGTTAGTAGACACGATTATAGAGATGACTGTTTTTTGCAGCTAAAGCAATGTGACTTTTATTCTATTTTAAAACATTGAAGATTCATAACTTTGCTAGGGGAGAAAAGACTTTCCTTAGCACAGACCTCCCTTTCCTCCCATGGAAAATTCTGCCAAAACATTCCACCCAGCCTCTAATTCACCCATACCACTTGTTACTAGAAAGATCTGTGAACTGAAGCCAACACAGAATGTGGTACATTTTCCTTATGAATATAATCTACCTTCAGGAAATTTGCATAAACTTTCCTTGGAAGGAAGAGGAGAAATAATAAATTTAATTAGTTCAGTGCTTTTCTTGAAATGTATTTGACAGCAGATGACAGATTGCCATAATCAAACTACCACCTACACTTGAATTTTACACTATTTTCTCAAAAGGAGAATGTACTGTTTTATAATTGTAGCTGCTTATAAATACATGCAGTTATTTTTATATTGTTTTCTATGCTGGATATGACTTTTGCCTATATATAAATTAGGAAGAGCTGCCTTTGCCAGGGAAAACTTGTAATTCATTGCTGATGAGTTCTAATCATTTAGAATATATTTGTGTACTATCAACACTAAAAGGGCTTCCACTTTCCCAAAGCATATAGCATTTTCATTTTTTAGTCCAATTAACAGACTTTAACGTATAATCCTTGGAAATAATAGCTAATTCTTCTGACTTCAAACTTTTAAGAATATGTTAAGGATGGTTTCAGTCCAGCATCCCACCACTTAAATGTAAATAGTATTTCAAATATAGAATATCACACGAAAAATGTTATCTTCATCCATTTTACTTACTGTTTAGATTGACTAACTTCAACTTCCCCTTGTAGTACCTTGTTAAAATTATTATTTGGCTGGACATGGTGCCTCAGCCTATATTCCCAGCACTTTGGGAGGCCGAGGCAGGAGGGTCACTTGAGCCCAGGAATTTGAAATCAGCCTGGGCAATATAGCAAGACCCCTATCTCTAAAAATAAAAATAAAAGTAAAAATTTTTAAAAAAACATTATTCATTCATGCAGTATTTACTAAGGAGCTACTATGTCCCGGGTACCAGGGACAAAAATGCATAAGGCACGATACCTTATTCCTAGGAGAGCAAAGTCTAGTCAGGGAGAAAAACATGTAAGCAAGTAATTACAGAGAGCTCTGAGATCCCAGAGGAGAGAGTAAGGTATTCTTCTGGGGAGGTGGGGATGTTAGAAAGGCTTCATGAAGACTAGCATTCAAGTGAGGGCCTGAAGATAAAACAAAAATTGAACAGAGAAAAGATGGAAAGAAAGACATGACCAGGAATGCTCTGGGATTGCTGTTTTTGCTGAGGTTGGAACACAGGGTGAAGATGGGTGTTATTAACATCACATTGGATATAGTTTTTTAAAACAGAACTGTCATCCATAATCTGCTACATGTTACTTAAGTGTCAACTATGCTTTCATTTTCTAAGTAGACTTTAATAATGCAATGCCACATATAAAATAAGAACTATAACGTGATAATAGAAAACTCAACAAATGTTAGTGGGCAGTTAGTATTTTTATTTTTCTTATAATAATAAAATTTATGTATTTTCATCTAAATGTATGTATTTATATTATAATTAAACATATTAGTATGTTTAATATATTTAATACATAGCTTATATAATACATGTGTTTATAATATATAATAAATATATCATAAAATAATATGAAGTGTAATGCATACAATAATAAAATATAATAATAGGGCTGAGCACAGTGCCTCATATCTGTAATCCCGGCATTTTGGGAGGCCAAGACAGGAGTATTGCTTGAGCCCAGGAGTCCAAGACCAGCCTAGGCAACATAGTAAGACCTCTTCTCTACAGAAAAATTAAAAAATTAGCCTGGTGTGTTGGCATGCACCTGTAGCCCTCGCTACTCAGGAAGCTGAGGTGTAAGGATCACCTGAGCCCAGGACTTTGAGGTTGCAGTGAGATGTGATCCTGCCATTGCACTCCAGCCTGGGCTACAGAGTGATACCCTGACTCAAATAAAGAAATAAAAAAATGTTGGATCTGCTTTATCTGGCACCTACTATATTCCAGGCTGTGCTCTAGTCATCAGGAAGACAAGAGGTAAACAAGGCAGATAAAATCCTTACCCTCAAGGGATTTACATTACAGAGGACCTGAGGGCAACAAGTAAACATAATGTAAAACAAAATAATGTAATGCATAAGATATTTGGGGAAGTAGTGAAGCATGAATTACAATAAGAAATGGGTGTGTTTGTATTTCCTGTTGCCAGCTTGCCCGCCAAAACTACCCTAGTCATTATAAACTTTTAAATATTGTATGTGTGATAGATTTATTATGTCTAAAAATTTCATAGTAAATACATTTTTCTGTATTTATCATGTAAACTTGAATTGCAGTAAAATTGGTTTCCTTAAAGAGAGAAAGTAACTGACATGATGTTGAAGAGTGAAGATTCTAGTAACAAATCATCTGGGCTCGCATTTGATGGCTGGGGGACCTTGGGAAAGTTAGCCCCTCTGCATCTCTAGTTCCTTATCTGTAAATAATAATAATAATAATACCCACCTTATGGAATTGTTCTAGTATTAAGTGAATTAAAGCATGTCAATCACTTAGAACAGTACTAAGTACATAAAAAGCACTCAGTAAATACCACCTATCATTATTAACAAGCCTGAGTATTAACAAGTCAGTATTTGAAGTAAGTTGAAGTCTCAAAAAAATGTCATGAACAATGATGACTTTCTCTTGAATCAGTGTATACACTATGAATGACCATGATATTTTAAAATGAAAAATAAAAAGAAGGAAGGAGGAGGGGAGAGAGGCCGGCGGGGGGGGGGGGGGGTAGGAAAAGAAGGGAGGAAAAGAGAAAGAAAGTCTCCCAGATATAGGAAGGGGACATTTCATCCCCAGCAGAGATTTGGAGTCTAGCTGACTCCGAGTTTGGGAGTTCTTCCCACAGTTACAACATACCACGCCTACTGGGTAAATGAGTAAGATCACTCATCTTTATGGTAATAGGCAAAGCAAACTACTTCCTATTTCTATCCATTCTGCAGCATTTCAAATGATTTAAACCAGCCCTCTGCAATTAGCAACTGTTTCTCTAGTAGTTTCAAAGCTACTTGGCCCTCATATAGTACTTCATTTCTATATATTATTCATATGTATGTTGAGAAGCCAGCATAAGAAGGTGATTGCTAAATTAAACTTTCACTTAGTCAACTTTACTCATTCAAGTCAATGAGTATTTAGTCTTTTACTTCCCTGAGAGTTGGGAAGGCTTCACAGAGGAGATGGTATTTGAGAGGGGTCTTGAGAGATTAAAATATATCTATGGAGAAGGTCAGCATAGGCAAGTTCAGGAAGGGGTGGTGAGTTTGGGGTGTAGTATCTACAATGCTTAAGATTATATTTTACTCTTAAATGAATGGTATTAGCACATCGCTCTTCCTTTGTTGATTATTGCCAATGTAGATCAACTTCCCTCCCCTCTTGTTACTATCTCCCACATAGGCATATACAAATAGACATTCACACATGTGCATAAGCATGAGAGTTATGTTTTGCATTTGAATGAAGAGAAGTAGTGTGTAGGGAGGAAGAGACAAAAAGTGGAGAAGAGAAAAGCATGTAAGAAAATCTAATATTGTTAAACTAGTTTTGTGTCCCTGGTAGAAAGAGGGAAGCCAAAAATCGGATGAATCTATTCAAGAGTGAGCTGTGAGATTCCGGGCACTTATGACACTTTTATGGCCTACACATCTGAGTCCGTGGCCTGAAATTTATACTCTCTCTCTTTATATTCTTTCTATTAGTCTCTCTCTCTCTTTCTCTCTCTCATGCGTGCACATGCACACACATGTGCACACACACATGCACACGCACACACACCTGGAAGGATCCACACTGAAAGGTAAACAGTAGTTGAGAGGGGAGTTGGTTGATACTGATTTAGGACAATAACTTTTTACTCCTTATGGTTTTGAATTGTTTAAAATTTTAATAAGGTGAATTTATTTATCACTTGTGTAAGTAAAAAAATGAATAAAGGAAGAAAATATGGGGGTTTTTTCCCCTGCAAGTAAGGTGGGTATATACTTATTTTATAACTGTTGTGTTGCTAATGGACAGATCACCAAAAGATAAATAGACAGAATGAAACTATGAAAAAGACTTAACTTGAAAGATAGGGGAAAACAATAAAAAGAAAACATTAGAACATGACATGGACTAGAGAGGTAGAGAAAAGCTGAATTTTTTTACTTGCTTAGGTAACGTGTCTGTAGGCTGATAGACAAAAAAGAAACATGAACAACTTTTAGAGTAGAGAAAGGCTTGAGGCCAGGCACAGTGGCTCATACCTGTAATCCCAGCACTTTGGGAGGACGAGTTGGGAGGATTGTTTGGGCCTTGGAGTTCAAGACCAGACTGAGCAACAAAGCAACATAATGAGACCTCATCTGTACAAAAAAATCAAAAAATGAGCTGGGGTGTTGGCACATGCCTATAGTCCCAGCTACTCAGGAGGCTGAGGCAGAAGGATCGCCTGAGCCCAGGAGGTAAAGGCTGTGGTGAGCCATGATCCATTCAACTGCACTCCAGCCTGGGCAACAGAGTGAGACTCCAACCCAAAAAAAAACAACCAAAAAAAAAACTTGAAGTTTAAAAAGCAAAGAATGATGTGACTCAAAGACAACATTCCCTGCCCTTCATCAGCTTCAGCCTGAGCCACAACAGCCTTAAAACAGCATGAGATGCTAGACCATCCCCCTTCCCTGAGCTGCTTCTCTCCTGACTTGCTCACTCGTGTGTCATGCCCTTTTCTCTCTCTGGGCTCCGTCCTTTGGCAGCTTCCAATCCGCCCCACGGGTTTAATTAGCACTTTCATGCAGACAGTTCCCAGAGCGTCATCTCCAGAGGTGACCCTCTCTCCTGGGTCTCATTCTTCATATCTATTTCCCTGCTAGCATCCTGTCCTAATGTATGTCAAAAACAGAATCCATAATCCCCTCCTCTTCCTGTTTCCATTTCTGTTAATGATACCACTATCACTCCCCAGTCATGTAATTTGGGGTCAAAATATCTTTTCTCCTCCTCATCTCTTTTCCTCTTTGTGCAATCCGTTGCTCAGATCTGTTGATTCTTTCTCATATGTATTTCAAATCTTCTCTCCATTTGAGCTGGACCTGAAATAGTCCCTATAGCCTTTCACCTAGATGTATTGTAATAATAGTAGTCTTCCAAATTCTGGTTGGTTCCCTTTCCAGGGACAAGCAGAATTCATTTCACACACTATCAGAAATCTCCTGGAAACAAATTTATTTATTCAACACAAATTTATGGTGCACCTATCCATGCACCAGGCACTGTTCTAGGCCCAGGTGAATCAGAAGTAAATAAGACAAGATCCCTACTCTCCTAGAGCTTATATTCTGTCTTACGTTCTGTGACAGACAATACACAAGTGACCACATAAGTAAATAAAACTTCAGAAAAGAAATGCCTTGAAAGAACAATAGACTGGTAATTGTATTGGGGAGCTGAGCTGACAAATTTTGATAGAGTGGTCAAGAAAGGCTTCTCTGAAGAAATGACCCAGGGCTGAGACCCAAATGAGCTGAGACTTGCCTCTCTGAGCAAAACAGTTCAGAAAGAAGAGCTAGAAAGTGAGAGAGACGTAGACAGAGGTAGCTCACAGAGGCTACAGTGAGCTGTGATCCGTGCCGCTGCAAATCCTTGTAGGAATCTGGATTTTACCTTACTGTGAAGGAAACACATTGGAGGGTTTTAAGCAGTGATCAGATCTAATCTGATTTAATTGGTTTTTTTTTTTAGTTGGAGTCTCACTCACTCTGTCACCCAGGCTGGAATGCAGTGGCACACTCACTGCCACCGCAGCCTCGACCTGCTGGGCTCAGACAATCCTTCTGCTTCAGCCTTCCAAGTAGCTGGAACTACAGGCATGTGCCACTACACCTAGCTAATTTTTATCATTATTATTTATTGTAGTGACAAGGTCTCGCCATGTTGCCCAGGCTGGTCTCAAACCCTCTCGCCTCTGCCTCCCCAAATGCTGGGATTACAGGCATGAGCCACTGTGCCCCACCTTAATTTAATTTCTTAAAAGATGACTCTAGCAACTATATGGAGAATGACTTGTAGGGGGCTGGAGTATGGAAAAAAATGGAAGCATAGAGAAACTTAGGAGCTACTGAAATTGTCCAAGTGAAGGATGATGATGGCTTGGACCAGGGAGGCACCAAAAATTTGTTGAGAAGTGGTTTGAAATGTAGAGCCAAGAGGAATTTTCTGACAGATTATTGAGAGGTATGAAAGAAACAGTGGATGCCTCCACAGTTTTGGCCTGAGCAAACTTGTGACTAAAGTCTCTATTAACTAAGATGATGAATATTGGGTGAGGAGTAGGTTTGGAGGGCAAGGACAGAGTAAATGGTAAATCTCAAATGGTAAGTTTGAGATGCCTATTAGACATTTGTGGTAGGATAGTATTTTAAGCATTTTTTTCTTGTATAATTTCATTTTATTTTGCAAAATCCCAAACATACACAAGTGAAGAGATAATAATATAATAAATTCCCATGTACCCATCATCCAGCTTCAACAATGACCAATATTTGGCAAATCATGTTTCATTTATACTCACACACTTACAATTGTCCTCACCCTACCTTTGTAGAGTAATTTCCAGATATTATAGCATTATCCATAAATCCTTTTTACCTAATAGATGAACATCCCTATTTTTTTTTTTTTTTTTTTTGAGTTGGGGTCTCACTCTGTAGCCCAGGCTGGAGTGCAGTGACATGATCATAGTTCACTGCAGCCTCAAACTCCTGGGCTCAAGAGATCCTTCTGCCTCAGCCTCCTGAGTAGATAGGACTACAGACATGTGCCACCATGCCCAGCTAATGTTTTGAATTTCTAGTAGAGATGAGGTCTCACTATGTTATCCAGGCTGGGCTCAAACTCCTGGGCTCAAGCGATCCTCCTGTCTTGGCCTCCCAAAGTTCTGGGATTACAGGTATGAGCCACCATACCTGGCACTGAACTTCCTTTTATGACATGCCCACGATACCATGATCAAACCTAATAAAATTACTATTGATTTCTTATAGCATCAACTCTCTAATCATTGTTTAAATTTTCCAATTGCTAGAATAGAATAGAAGAGTCCAGGCCGGGCGCAGTGGCTCAAGCCTATAATCCCAGCACTTTGAGAGGCCGAGGTGAGGGGATTGTCTGAGCCCACGGGTTCAAGAACAGCCTGGGCAACTTGGTGAGACCTTGTCTCTACAATAAATCAAAAATTAGCTGGGCATGGTAGCGTGCACCTGTAGTTCTGGTTACTTGGAAGGCTGAGGTGGAAGGATCTCCAGAGACCAGCAGGTTGACACTGGGGTGGCCGTGAGTGTGCCGCTGCACTCCAACCTGGGCGACAGAGTAAGACTACAACTCAAAAAAAAAAAAAGAAGAAGAGCCCAGAAATAAATCCTTGAATGTGTATGATCAAGTGACTTTTGACAAAGGTGACAAGAATACAATGAAAAAAGGACATGCTTTCCAATAGGTGGTGCTGGGAAAACTGGATATCCACAAGCAAAAGAATGAAACTGGACCCGTTCCTAATACCATATACAAAAGATAATCCAAAATAGTTACAAAAATCTAAATGGAAGAGCAAGCACCATAAAAATCTTAGAAGAAAACATAGGGGTAGATCTTCATGACACTGGATTTGGCAATTATTTATTGGGTATAACAACAAAAGAAAGATCAAAAATTTTAAATTTCATTCATTGAAGGACACTATCAACAGTGAAAAGGAAACTCACATAATGGGAAAAAATATTCACAAATTGTATTTCTGATAATGAGTTAAAATTTAGAGGATATAATGAATGCCTACAACTCAACAACCAAAAAACAAAACAAAACAAAAAACAATTTCAGAATGGGTAAAGGACAAGAGTTCAAGGCCAGCCTGGGCAACATAGCAAGACCTCATCTCTACAAAATCAAAAAATTAGCCGAAGTAGAGGCACACACCTGTAGTCCAACTACTCAGGACGCTGAGGCAGGAGGATTGCTTGAACTCAGGATGTCGAGGCTGTGGTGAGCTGTGATCGTGCCATTGCACTCCAACCTGGGTGACAGAATGAGACTCCAACTCAAAAAATAAAAATAAAAAGTAGGCAAAGGACTTGACTAAACCATTCTCCAAAAAAAGATATATAAATGCTAATAAGCACATTAAAAGATACTCAACATCCCTAATCATTAGGGAAATGCAAATCAAAACCAGTGAGATACCACTTCACACCCATTAGGATACCCATGATTAAAAAGGCAGAAAACAAGTGTTGGTGAGGATGTGGAGAAATTAAAACCCTTGTGCATTGCTGTTGGAAATGTAAAATGATAAAACCACGGTGGAAAACAGTATGTGATTCCTCCAAAAATTAAGAAAAGAACTCCCAGACAGGCACAGTGGCTCACAACTATATTACCAGCACTTTGGGAGACCGAGGGGGGAGAATCACTTGAGTCCAGGAGTTCAAGACCAGCCTGAACAACACAGCAAGACTTCATCTCTACAAAAATTAACCTGGTGCAGTGGCATGCTCCTGTAGTTCTAGCTATTCAGGAGGCTGAGGTGGGAGGACTGCTTGAGCCCAGGAGTTCAAGACCGCAGTGAGCTATAATCATGCCATTATACGCTAGCCTGGGTGTCAGAGCAAAAGCCTGTCTCTAAACAAAAAACAAGAATAAAAATAAAACTACCGTATGAACCAGAAATTCTCCTTCTGAATAGATATACTCAAAATAGTTGAAAGCAGGGACTGGAACAGATATTTGCACACCCAGATTTATAGCAGCATTATTCACAATAGTCAAAAGGAGTTCAACAGATGAGTGGATAAGCAAAATATGGTATATATGAATAAAATATGGTATATACATTCTAATATATATGTTAGAATATTATTCCATTTTTAAATGAAGAAAATTTTGACACATGCTACAATATGGATGAAATGTGAAGACATTTGCTTAGTGAAATAAGTCACTTGCAAAAGGACAAATAACTGTATAATTCCACTCATATGAGATACTTAGAGTAATCAAATTCATAGAGATAGAAAGTAGAATAGTGGCTGCCAGGGGAAGGGGGAAAAGGGAATGGTTTTTCTGTGTGTGTACAGTTTCAGTTTTGCAGAATGAAAGGAGTTCTGGATTGATTGCCCAAAAATGTGAATCAACGTAACACTACTGAACTGTAAATGGTTAAGATGCTAAACTTTTTACTCATCATCAGAGAAATGCAAATCAAAACCACAATTAGATTTTTAAAAGATGGTAAATTTTATGTTATTTATATGCGACCATAAAAAAACAAATTTCATTTGTTTCATAAATGTCTTTTTACAATTAGTTTTTTTGAATAGGGGTCCAAAGTCCATGTAGTGTATTTGGTTTATTGGTCTCTTAATTCTCTATTAACTGATAACAATTCTATCTCACCCAATCCCCCCTTTTACCTTCTACTGTTGAAGAAACCAAGTTGTTTGGTTTGTAAATTTCCCACATTCTGGATTGGCTGATTGCATTCTTGGTGTCATGTGGCATGTTCTATTTCCTATCTTCAGGTAGTTAAATCAAACCATTGATTAGATTTAGGTTCAGTGTTTTTGGCAAGGATATTTCCCAGGTGATACTGTGTACTTTCTATTGCATCACTTCAGGAAGCACTTAATGTCTGATTGCCACTCTTTTTCTGATGTTAAGATTGATAAATGCATTCAGGTGTTGTCAGACTGCTCAGTCTATTACAAAGTTCTCCATCAACTTTTCACCCAGAGGTTCTAACAGACATTGATGGCCACTGATAATCTAACTCCATTATTTCCTTATGGGATTAAAATGGTGATTTTCTAATTATATCATTCTCTTGGTTCTCTTTAGTTGGAATTATTTTATAAAGATTACTTTTTACATCAAAAGTATTTAGTAACACTAAAATAAACTTTGTTCAAGAAGTCAGGAGAAATGGTCCAGGCATGGCAGCCCACGCCAGCAATCCCAGTGCTTTGGAGGCCAAGACGGGAATATCACTTGAGGCCAGGAGTTTGATACCAGCCTGGTCAACATAGTGGGATCCTGTCTCTGCAAAAAAATGTTTTTAAAAATTAGCCAGGCATGGTGGTATGCTGGCTACTTGGGAGGCTGAGAGAAGAGGATCACATGAGCCCAGGAGTTTGAGGCTGCAATGAGCTATGGTTGTGGCACTGTACTCCTACCTGGGCGACAGAGTGAGATCCTGTCTCTTAAATAATAATTTTTTTTAAAAGTCAGGAAACATGTTCTATTCTTTTTTCTTATTAGTTTCAGAATAATGGGTTGGTGCCTAGCAATTTTCAGATGTTACCAATTAGTTTTCTGTTTTTGTTCCTAAATGTGGGTTTTTAATATATTTGATTTTTGTTCTGATTGTGTTAATCATTCTTTTTAATGCTCAGTTGTTCCCATCTGTGACCATTATGAGGGCATCTTCAAGTTAGATCTGACCCTAAGTCCTTTTAATAAAATCCTAGTAGTTTTTATTCGCTTCCTTGCTTTCTAGTTCCACACAATGTTCTAGATTTACCTTGTGTGTTGCCTGCTTCAGACCTGGAATCAGTAATTTCTCCAAGAAGCCTTAAAAATGGTACTTGGAAACCACAATCTAGGAGGCCAGGATATTAACTGCTAATGGGACATCATTGCTTCTAGACCTTTTCAATGGCCAGAGTTAGGAAATAAGTTTTGTTGTTTTTGTCGTTGCTTTGTTTTGTTTTTAGGAGAAAAATCATGAGTTTATATTATATTTCCAGAATACAGAGTTTTCATCTAACTTCTTTAATTGCATACATGTATCTCTTTATCTGAAAAATCTTGGTTCCTTATAACATAATTATTTACTCTCATTATAGATATATATTAAGGCTTCAAAATATCAATACCAACATAAATACTAACAACATGATCATTAAGTGCAGTTTAAGATTTCTTTGCAGTTCTTTTTGCCCTCAGGATATATTTCACTAAGAATGTATTTTCAAATTCCAGGTGTATTAAAGTCACATGAAATAATTATCTATGTAAGACACAAATTCACAAATTTGAGATTCATTTGTCTTATTTTGCTTCATTTTGTTTCCAATTCATAGAGATTGCATTATTTGTTGTGTTCTTCATTTTTATCTAATTTTATTTTAAAATTGGAAGAAAACATTTACATGGTTTCCTGGTCAAACTAAGTACATTTATTAAACAAAGCACATTTAAAGAAGTCTAGCATCCATTTTCTATTCCTATCACCTTGTTATCTCCTTCCTCACTCCCTACCAAATAACCGTTTTTAATAGCTTTTTGTTTATCCTTCTGTTTTATTAATATATGCAAATATAAACATATATTCATATTCCCACTCCTTTCCTGGGTAAAAGGTAGCATATTACAGACACTATTCTGCCTTTGAATTTTTTCACCTAATTTCATCCACAACAGAATATTGAGATTATCTTTATTCCTTATTACCACTGCATGGTCTTCCATTGTGTGGATGTACCATAATTTATTTCAACTAGTCTCGCACTGCTAGACACTTGGGTTATTTTCTATTTTGCTGTTACAAATAGTGCTAGAGTGAACTGCCTTATCATTCCATATTTTTCTCAGTGTATCTTTGGGAAAGATTCCTTGAAGTGGAATTGCTGGGTCAAAGCAAAAATGTTTATGTAACAATGATAGACGTGAACAAGCCCTCCCCTCCAGGACTGTACTCCCATCAATAAGGTATGGAAGTGCCAATGTCTCCACATCCTTGCCAACAGAATCAATAGTTAAATTCTTGGATTTTTGCCAATCCGATAGATCAGAGATGGTATTTTAATGTAGTTTTAACTTTCATCTCTCTAGTGATGAGCACAGTTGAGCATCTTTTCTTATATCTTTAAGTGCCATTTGCATTTCTCTTCCTGTGAAGTGTGAACATGTTTATTGTCCAGTTTTGAAAGGTTGTTTTTTTCTCTCAATTTGCAGAAGTTCCTTAGATATTAGGGATATTAATCATTTTCTGTGAGAGAAGTTGCAAATATTTCTTAGCTGTCACTTGTATTTTTACTTTTCGAAATTTTTTTGCTATGCAGAATTTTTTTAAATGAAATAAAAGTTATCAAACTTTTCCCTGAATTTTGGGAAATTTTCATTTATACACATCAAAGGAATTCACCCATGTTTTCTTCGAGTATTTTTACAGTTTCATTTTTAACCCATTAAGAATTTATACTGTCATATAGTATGCAAAATGATCTTTTTCTTTTCTTCCTTTTATTTTATTTTTATTTTTTTATTTTTTTTTAGTTATACTTACTCTCACTCTGTCGCCCAGGCTGGAGTGAAGTGGCATGCTTAAGGCCACGCTCTTGAGCCACTGCGCCCAGCCCATTTTTATCTTTTTCATATGCCTATCCAGTTGTCCCAATATTGCTTATTAAAAAGTCCATTTTCCCCCTCCCCCAATTTTAGATGTTGCCTTTGTCATAATCTAAATTTCCATGTACAGTTAGTTTTATTTCTGGAATTTTTTTTTTGTTGTCGTTCTGTCAATTGTCTGTTTATTCACTTGCCAATACAATTTTCTTCTAATTATAGGGACTTTGTAATGTTTTAGCGTCTGGTTTAAGATCAAGCCTCCCACTCATTTTTTTCCTTTTTTAGGACTCTCCAGGCTATTTCTGTTTAGGTGCTTTTCCAAATGGAATATATAATCAATTTGTTTAGCTTCAAGAAAAAAAACACGGATATTTGTATTATCAGAATAGACATCTTTATAGTATTAAGTCTTTCCACCCAAACTTATGGTATGGCTTTCTATTTGTTCATATCTACTGTTGTGTCTTTCAAGAATGTTGTATTCATATATGTTTTGGTTATTTCTTATTATTTAAGCCTAGGTACTTTTGTTTTTGTTGTCATCATAAAATAAATCTTTATATCTTCCAATCAGTTTTTTTATATATATATGAAAGCTACTGCTTTCTATATATTGATTTTATAACCTGCTTCTTTACTAAATTCTCTTAAGTGTTTTGGTAGTTTCTTTCAATAATTTTTGTAAGTTTTCCAGATATATAATAAATAATCTGTAAACAGAAATAATTTTGACTTTTTTTTCTAATTCTTATGACTCTTGTAACACCTGATAATTTCAAACTGGTTTTAAATAGTAATGGCAATATTGTCCATTCTTGTCTTATTCCCAACTTTGGCAGGTGTTTCTCCATTAAGTAAGTTTTTTGGGGGTGAGATACTTATAATTTTCCAATGCATTTTTAATTCCCAATAAATCTGTTCCTCTCCCCATTGAGCCTGAAATGATACTTCAGAACAAAACAGAAATCACCTGGAATGGCTGCTTTTCAAATGTTAATGTACATACAAATCACCAAATATCCTGTTTAAATGCTTGTTCTGATTCAGTAGGTATGAGATGGGGGCTGAGATTCTGTTCTTTTAACAAGCTATCCTGGGATGCTGCTGATCAAAGTGGACCATGTATTGATTGAGTAGCAATGATCTAAAACAGAGAAATCGTCTTCTAGCTTTGGTTTTCAAAATATACTTTAAGATAATTAAAAGTAGAAAATATAGTCATAGACTGGACGCAGTAGCTCACAATTGTAATCCCAGCACTTTGGGAGGCCAAGGTGGAAGGACTGCTTGAGACTAGGCATTCAAGGCCAGCCCAAGCAACATAGCAAGACCTCATCTCCACCAAAAAATAAAAAAATTAAAAAAAATAAGCCAGCTGGGCTCGGTGGCTCAGCCTGTAATCCCGCGCCTTTGGGAGGCTGAGGGGAGTGGATTGCCTGAGCCCGTGGGTTTGAGACCCGCCTGGGCAAGCAAGACCTCATCTCTACAATAAATCAAAAAATTAGCCGGGCGTGGTAGCGCGCGCCTGTAGTTCCAGCTACTTGGAAGGCTGAGGCGGAAGGATCGCCGGAGCCCAGCAGGTCGAGGCTGCGG
>CAUYQG010118025.1:0-24903 GCA_963574415.1 Tarsius wallacei
CGCGTGCCTGTAATTCCGGCTACTCGGAAGGCTGAGGCGGAAGGATCGCCAGAGCCCAGCAGGTCGAGGCTGCGGTGGCCGGGAGCGGCCACTGCACTCCAGTCTGGGCGACGGAGTGAGACGCCAACTCAAAAAAAAAAATATTTTAGGCAAAATTCTGTCTACACAATTATGAAGTCTCCATATTTGGTCCAAAAGAGTAGCATACGTTACAGTGTTTTTAGGGTAGAATTGCAGTAGCCAACTTACAGATGCCAGCTATGGTTTCATTCATAAAGCAAGCATTGTTCTCCAGGATCTACCAGAAGGCAGTGGCCACGTTCCACGTTCCTTTGCCTCCAAGATGCTGAATTCCTTCACTGCACAGCAGTTCACCTCCCCAGGGCCTCCCACCCCAACATATAGTTTATGTTATCGTTTCCTTACCTTTAAGTGCAGTATAGTTTTGTGAATTTTGTGTCATAGTCACAGTATTCTATGTACAACCATTTTGTGTTGATTGAAATGCTGAACTGTTTTGGTGGGACTTGTTCTTCTGTGAATTAGGAATGATTTGGGCAGATTCTTCCAAATCATTCACACATTGCAACGTGCCAGGCACCGGGCTAGACACTGAAGATGCAAAGACAAAAGTCAAAAAAACTCACTCATTGTTATGAGGGACAGACCCATAAAGAGAGAAAATTATATGCAACCTGGTAAATACATTGACAAAAGTTTCCAGAAGGAATTATAAGAGCACAAAACAGAGACATCACAGAGGAAACAGTCAGAGAAAGCTTCATAGGGAGGATGATACTTGACTTGAGTGTGAATGAATGAATAAAGTTAAACCAGGTGAAGAGGGCAGGAAGGATATTTATTTCCATTGGCAACAGAAAGAGTATGGGTTGGAGGATGGAATTCCAAACAGTTGGATGGTGCTGGGATAAGAGCTGAGGGGCCAGAAGGGGCAAAAGAAAGAATTAGTTGGAAGCCAAGTCTTGGAGCAACTGGGTGGCCAGGCCTTGAAAGGACCTCTGAAAAGACAAAACAGAAAGAGGACAAAGTTCTTGTTCTGGATGGAAGGAGGAGACTCTTTCTATCTGCAGCCTTGGTGCCTGAGTCAAATGCAGATCTGGCAAGAGCAGGAACCAACTGTAATTCCCACCAGTTCATCCCAACTCTCCTACCATGCTGACTGCCCTGAGCTATCAAGAAGTCCACTGGTCTCTGCTCAGAGGGAAACCAAAGTCTGCCCAAGAGTTTGAGTCAAGAGGTGGCTAGTGAACTGGGCGGGCTATGTCCTCCCAAACATCCAGCTCTGCATTGGGACCTGGCCCTCTTGTGGGGTGGCTGGCACAGGGCAGGGACTAAATAGCAAGGCCTGGGGAGTGAGGGTCTGTGAAGTTGCTCTGTCCACAAGAATCCAGAAGGCTGCCCTATACTTCTGGGCATTTCATCTTATCAGGGACCAAGAGAAGCTTCATTAAACAGGAAAGATGCTCCTCTTCCAGCAGATAAAGAAGTTGACCCCATATAGGAACCTGGGACTTCGAAGTCTATTTGAGACTTAGTCACTAACCCTACAGGGAACTCTTGGACAGATTCTTAGTTATATCTTTTAGCTGCATTTAACACAGATTAATAAATACTAGATTACCTTTCTTTGCCTCCCCACTCCTCTTACTGACATCTGTAAATGGTTGACTTTTACCCTATGGTCAAGGTCAAGGCCCACTGGGTTTCCACATCCTGCAGCTCACTTATTTCAGCCCACGAAGACTGAGGAGATCAGACCTGTGAAGGGGGAAGAAACGAACCACCCCTCTCCTGTCAGTGATACCAAGGAAACCATTTATGGTTTGGGCAGTAGAGAATAGCGTTTCAAGGCTACCATGTAAACGTAGTGCTTGCTATATGTCAGGTTCTGGGCTATCTATCTTGTGAGTTAACTAGTCTCACAGCAGCCCCTGTGCCCTGTCACCATCCTCATAGCCACATGAAGCACAGAGAGTTTAGGCGAAGTAAGTCACCCAACTTTACACACAAAGTGGCAGGACTAGGAACTTGAACTCAGGCAGCCTGGCTCAGGAATCCATTTGCTTCACTGCAGAATTTTTCTGCCTTTCTAATGAGCATATCAGACTAATGATGGTGGTAGAAATTGGGTCATGCCTTCCCTGGGGAGTCAGCGTCTATCACTGGTCTTTCATTCTCTTTGCCAAAAATGATATCAGCTCCTTGTAGGGTTTGGTGCAAGGATAACGCCAGACAAGCCATGTGAAGGGCATGGGGACAGAAAATACCTAGTGTGCATCCATTGTTATCACGTATTGAGTGCCTACTGTGAGCCCATCATTGTTCGATGTGCTGGAGTCACTTGGAGCAAATGACGTGGCCTCTCTGCTCACACTCTGAGTCTGCCTTATGCTACTTGGTTTTCCTGACTTCTGCATCCTGGTTCGATAGCTGTTTGCCTTCCTTGCCTTCATTCCTCCCCCGTGCACTCACTCATTCATTTGTTCATCTTTTGATTGGTTCAGGACACTGAGCCCACTCCCTGTTCCTGGCAGTTTTCCAGGTGCTGTCCTTGGGTGGTACACACAGGCTGGGGCAGGAGGGATAGGGGGTGTGGTCAGCTGCAATTCCAGTGAAGCGTCCCGAGATGGAGGGACAGGCAAAGCCTGGGATAGCCCAGGGAAGTATCTTCAGGTCTCAGGAAGGGAGTCAGGCTAGAAGTCACACTTTCCAGTCACAATTCCTCGGGGCAGACGCAGGCTACTTAGCAGGTCATGGTTGTGCAGAACCTTAAACTCATTGCCACAAACCAGTGCACATGGGCTTCTGTGGTGAGACCTGGCTTGGTCTCTGAGAAGGATGGACATAGGTTGATTTTCCAGTGGTCAATGAGAATGACAGACATAGGTTATTTTCTTCAGCGTAGAGCACATCTGTCTGAGAAACCTGGCCTTTGCCTCAAGCTTCAAAACGTTACCTGAAGTATTGTTCAAATACAGTTAATGAGGAACTTCAATGCCACTCCAAGGATCGGACAAAGAGGTCAAACAGGTATATTGGCAAATATTAATCTAAGGCCTTCGGTATCAGTAGAAGAATTTTAAAAATGGATGCATCCCAACCGGACTTGATAGCTCAGCTTATAATCCCAGCACTTTGGGCGGCCGACATGAGTGAATTGCCAAAGCCCGTGGGTTCGAGACCAGTCCGGGAAACTTGGCAAGACCCCGTCTCTACAATAAATGAACAACTAGCTGGGTGTGGTGGCATGCCTGTAGTTCTGCCTACTTGGAAGGTTAGGGAGGAAGGATCACTGGAGCCCAGCAGGTCAACACTGGGGTGACTGTAAGCGTGCCACTGTACTCCAGCTTGGGCGACGGAGTGAGACTCTGACTCACAAAAATAAATAAAATAAAATAATAAATAAAAATTGATACATCCTGCTTTGGAAGGAGGGATAGAGATTTTAAACGCTCCAGACATTGAAATTTCAATATGTGGTATCTAACACGTAACAATTAAGCAGTGCAGGAAGTAAACAATTAAGTCATCTAGCTTAGTCAAAACAGGATCATTTGTTCCCACGAAATGCTCATCATTGCATGCAGACCATCAGTCAGCGAATGCCAGAGCTGGCCTGGGGCAGCTCTAGTCATCGGAGGAAGGAGCAGCATCATGCCCACAACGGCCAAGCGTGGAGGTTGGAACACAGGTAATGGTGCCGATGTCAGATGCTCACAGAAGCATTTCCGAGGAGTCTCTGGTGACCTGGTACTTTAGAAGTAGCAACAAGAGCAGCTGTTGCCGTTTGATGCGGGTTGTCAAATTACCTGACATTTCCTCCTGTCACCTCCCAGCATGGCAAGGGTGGCGGTGCCCCGTACTGTGACGATGGCTGACTCAGTGATCCCAGTGGAGCCTCAACTGGAGGTCGCAGAGCATGTGGGGATGGCGCTCTGTTGCAGTGCGGTCTCACTTCCTGAGAAGGTTGCCTCAGTGACCTCTGGGAGGCTGGAGCTTGCTGACTGAGTAGTAGTTATCCAGGCCAGGCCTGGGAAAGGGCCTGTAGAATGAGGAGGTCATTAGCTCGTGACTGTTGAGCATTCCTAGACCCTGGTGGGTGGTGGGTTTCACAAAGCTTTCTTCTATCTCCTGGTGAGGGGAATTGATTCATGACAAGCTGCGATGGGACACTCAGTAGGCAGCGTACTTTGGTGGAGGAACCAGAGCCCTAGAATGGGGAGTGCCAGCCAGGAACTCAGGAAGGTTTCCTTTGCCTCTTTTGCTGGGAAGGAGACGTGCTGCTGCCCCCTGGCATTTCATGAAGGAATCCAGTTCAGCAACCACGGGAAGGCAGAGTGCAGTTTGGTGGACACTGGGTTGTCCAAACCAATGAGATCTGGTGGTGGCCTTGTCACCTCCCACCAGATCCTCTTTGCCTGTCATTCATCATTCATTTCATAAGCATTTCTTCCCTTTTTTCTTCCCTCCCTCCTCCCCTCCTTCCCTTCCTTCCTCCCCTTCCTTCCTCCCTTCCTTTCTTCCTTCCTTCCTTCCTTCCTTCAATGATGGGGGTCAAGTAAGAATTTACTACATAAATAAGTTGCATGCATGTTTGGGCTTCTAGCTGGCTCTCTCTCCCCCTGATAGTAGAGCATGTATCCACTGTGCTGCCATGTGCCCTCCATCCCTTCTCCCTCCTCCCCTCCCCTAGCAGTGTCCAGCATCTGCCGATCCCACCCTTGTGCTCATGTGACCAGTAATCAGGGCCTGCTTATAAGAGAGAACATGCAGTATTCAGTTCTTTGTTTCTGTAATCGTTTACTTAGTATGATGGTCTCCAGCTATATCCATGTTGGTGTGGAGGCCATGATTTTTTTCTTCTTTATGGCTGTACAGTGTTCCATCGTGTGTATGTGTCATATTTTCTTTATCCAGTGCACTATCAATGGGCATCTGGGTTGGTTCCATGTTTTTGCTATTGTGAAAAGTGCTGAATAAACATGTGTGTGCAGTTGTCTTTTTGGTAGAGCGATTTCTGTCCCTCTGAGTATATTCCCAGAAGAGAGATTGCTGGATCATACAGAAGCTCATTTTTAGTTCTTTTTGAAATTGCCAAAAGCTATCCACAAAGGTCATTTCACAAGCATTTCTTAGACACTTTCTTTGCACCACGCCTCTGCCCTCAAGGAGATCCCTGCCTAGTGTATAAGAGGGAAAAAATTGGTCTGGGTGAGAAATGGTGGGGGGAATAAATGGTCTGTGGGTACAGTGATAAATTTAACACCAACTAACAAGCGTATGACACTTAATATGTGCCAGGCACTGCTGCTAAGTACTTTGCAGAAACTTTCTCTTCTCTTTCTTTTTCTCTTATGTCTCATTCTCTCTTTCTCCCTCTCCCTCTCTCTCTCTCTCTCTCTCTCTCTCTCTCTCTCTCTCTCTCAATACTCACAAAAACCTTATGAGGTAGATAGGGATGACTTTTAGTCCCATTTTGAAAGTGAGGAAACAGAGGCACAGAGAAGTAACTGCCCAAGATCACAGAGCTATTAAGTGGCAGAGCAGGGGTTTGAACCCAGAATCTGACCCCAGGCACTAAGGAAAGAGAGGCTATGGAAGGTAAGAGATGAGGCCACAAAGTCTTCATAAGGGAGATGGCCCTTAGATTGATTCTGAAAGATGCGTAGATGGTCATCAGGCAGACAAGGCAGAGAGCAGTCTAGACAGAGATTTCGCTGTGAGTGAGTGGGATCAGAGAAGGATGGAGAAAGCTGGTGGGTTTGGGGCTCCCCAAAGTTTCACAAAGCTGAAATGTAAGTTTCAAGTTTGTTTTAGAAACCAATACAGGTAGGTGTTTTGGGCCAAAACCATACAGCCTAGCTGAGTGGTATAGTCCTACTGAAGATTATTTTCCAGCAGCAGCATGGTCAGGGAAAACAGCTTCCTGCTGTGTCATGGGCTTGGGGATTAGACATTATGTATCTGGGAACATCCACTTGATAGTTCTGTGACCCTGGGCAAGTTACTTGACCTCTCTGACCCTCAGTTTTCTCATTTGTGAAATGCACTATAACACCCCCTTGCTAGGTTCTAGTGAAATAAATGCATGTAGCCCTCTCATTACTCATTCACCAAAGCTTTTGTAAAGGTCTCTGGTCCTGGGTAGAGTGAGTTGAGTTATTCATTGAAATCTTCTGCATGCAGAGCTTGTGAGAAGGGCTCTTATGGGCCAACACACCCAGGGACTGATCCTTCTTTCTTCATTCATGCCTTTCATTTTATCAAAGTGAAAGCCTCTTCTAACTCAGAGCTTGAACTTGCCATCATTTCAAATTTCTTAGATGGAAATTCTTGTGTGTGAATGTTTGCTGTAGACAATAACTATGTTTTGTAAATAGCTTTAAAGAATCAGATTTTAAAATTAAAAGAATAAGTGGTACCTATCTTGTCTCCAATACCACAAAGAGAAGGAGAATTAGCAATGCAAAAATCATGTCCTTTAGTATTTAAAAGAAACCTCACAAACTTTCAGGATGGCATTGAGTGAAATGTTCCATTTTCATGTTCATTTATCTCACACAACAATGGAGTGGATATTCCTTGCACACTTTGATTGCTGCAGGCATACCATTGGTTTATATAGTTTTCACTTCTTTAAGGATTTGGGATTGTCTGGTTTGGTTTTTAAATTTCATGTCAATTAGATAACTATGGGATATTTTGGTGGCATCTACCAATGTTAGGCACAAAAGGGATGGGACAGGATGTTTACAAGAATGGTTAAGCCACACTTCTTTTTTTAAAGAGTTTAAGACAGTCACACATAGACCAGTTCACACTGTCCAAACTCAGCTGGGGACTTCAGGTCACCCCAGAATTTTTCTCCTCTCTTAATATCCCTGCAGATACCCTTATCGTCTTAGTCTCAGCAGTTGACTTAAATTTGACTTCCTTACAGTTGTCAAGATACTAATCAATTGCTCTGTATTATAGTTTGATGTTTACCCCCTCCAAATCTCAGGTTGAAATGTGATCCCCAGTGATGAAAGTGGGATCTAGATGATTACTGCGCCGTTGAGGCAGATCAAGAGCTTAGTGATATACCTGCGGTAATAAGTGCGTTTTCACTCTATTAGTTCATAAGAGAGCCTGGCACCACCCTCTCTCTCCCTTGCTTCTGTACTCACCATGTGATATGCCGGCTCCCCTTGTCTTCTGTCATGAGTAAAAGCTTCCTGAGGCTTCACCAGAAGCTAAGCAGATGCTGATGCCATAGAGAACTGTAAGCCAAATAAACCTTTTTTCTTTATAAATTGCCTGGCTCCAATATTTCTACTCTTGCTTTACCGTGCCTTCTTATACTTGCACTCAAGGCTTTCCATGATTCCACCTCTACTGCTTTCTGGCCTCAAGCCACTCCCCTTTTACAGATTGTTCTCCATTCTGGACCACAAGAACCACCTACAATTGCCCTAAATTGGTCATGCTCTCTTGCCTTCATGTTTTGCACAGTGTGATTCACTGCCTAAAACACTGTACTTTTTTTTTTAATTTATTTTTATTTTTTATTTTTTGAGTTGGAGTCTCACTCAGTCGCCCAGACTGGAGGGCAGTGGCCGCTCCTGGCCACCGCAGCCTCGACCTGCTGGGCTCCGGCGATCCTTCCGCCTCAGCCTTCCGAGTAGCTGGAACTACAGGCGCGCGCTACCACACCCGGCTAATTTTTTCGATTTATTGTAGAGATGAGGTCTCGCCTGCCCAGGCGGGTCTCGAACCCGCGGGCTCAGGCAATCCACTTACCTCAGCCTCCCAAGGCGCGGGATTACAGGCTGAGCCACCGAGCCCGGCTAAAACACTGTTCTTACTCCTCTCTTTCCATCCAATTATCCCAGGTTAGATCGTTCTCATCCCTCAGGACTCATTCATCCATCACCTCCTGTGAGACACTCTCTCTCTCTCTGAATCTCAGCAGGGTTTGGAATGCCTCCCCAGTGATTCAGGAGTTCTGTGCATGTGATCCCCTGCTTAGCTCTTGGCAAGTCTTACGTAAGAGCTGGTGCCCTGTGCTAGACTCTAGGCAATGTGAAGACACATAAGCACCCAGTAGATGTCTCTTGAATTATGTTTGGCAGATGGGTGGTTTGGTAGATAGAAGACAAGATTTTGAAGGGTGATATCATCAACAACAAAAATACTTAAATCAAACTCAGATGAAATTCACTTGCCTAACAGCATCTAAAAAAATGTAATTCAGTTTGAAAGTCACCAACCAGGACTTCACCATGAAATCTAGGGAGCAGAAGAGTTGAATTGCATTGGGAAAATAAAAGGAAAGATGGCATGAGGCCTTCAGATCTCTCTAGTGTGCAAAATTCCCACTTACTCAGACTTCCCAATGTCATTTTTAAATTCTAATTTCACTTGTATTTTCTCTGAATCATTATTTAATTTTTACGCTAAATGCCATTATGTTTTTATTATTTTGGAAAAACATATTTTTCAAGCATTGAAAATCAATTGTTAAATTACTGATTACGTCTGTCTATTTCCTATGGCCAGATTTTCTTGGTGTTGGGATACATATACTTTTTTAGCATTATGTTTTACACAATTTTAAAACATCTTATTCTCCTGTATCTTGGCCAAAAGTTATATTCTTTATGTTGTTCCTTACTCTTTATCCAGATGCATAATTTCTACACAAATGCAATCAGGCTACATACAATTTCTTAATGTTATTTGGTAAACACTTGTATATTTCTTCATAGTCATCATTAACCGTTTATAATAACTACAGATTTTCTAGTGTGGTGCTATGATGTGTTTGTTTAATCGTTTCTTTAATGTTGAGCAAGGAAGTCATGTTCAAGTTGCTGTTGTCATTAATATTATTCTTCTAAACACCTTTGCCATGTCCTGCTCTTAACAGTGTTGCCTGCAATTAGAAGGCTGGACCACAAGGACATGTGGAAAGAAAAATAAATGTGCTTTGGATTCAGAGAACTATGGGTTCAAGTCGTAACACTTCCCCTTACTACCTATATGGCCATTAGCAAGTTTCTTAAGTTTGCTGAACCCCACTTTTATCATATGAAATAATATGTCTCACAAAGTTGACATAAGGATCAGATGAACTATAGTTTGTAGGAGCCTGGCAAACAGAAGAAGCATAATAAATACCAGTCCCCTGATTTACTCTCTGAAGGCAGCAGATCAGAGCTCAACTTTTACTGCTGCCATCCTTTTATATGCTATTGATCAAGTGCTTTAATTTCTTAGAGCCCTAGTTTTCTCATATGTGAATAACTATGCCCATTCTGAATCATAGAAGCTATGTCACCGGTGAAGGTTAAAATAATAATAATGAACACTTTTAAAACTTCAACTCACTACTCCGGGTAGCCAAGTCCGTACATTGCTCATAGCCTTAGTTCCTGTGATGAGATTCTGAAGCTGTATGAAAGATTAGAGAGAAGAGGAGGAGTGATGGATTAATGATGTCTGCCAAGGGGGCTAGCCCAAGGGAACCGGGACACGTGCCCTATATTTGGCCCTCCCCAAGTACAAGTAATAATAATGCATCATCTTTTTATTAGGAACATAAAGAAGTTTCTTAATAACTAATGGTATTTTGATAATTATTATTCTGGAGAGGCCTTGGAGACAACAGGAGCTCATCTCTGAATCAGACTCATGTCACAGGTCTCTGTGCCAGTGCCTGCCACACATGACACCTGCTTCGCCGGCCCTTGACTAGTGGCCACTCGCCACGCGAGACTGATAACCCCTGAACTACTCCATATCCCAGTCAATACAAGTGACACTCAATACAAGTATTATTACAAATATGTAATCATCATCACTGGGTGTTTTCATATTATCCATACACTTGCTTAACAATAACATGTTAAGTGTGTCTAACTTTTAAAACAGCAGTATCATCCACTGGGCATGAAAGCATTTTGGTTTTATAGCAATGTTTTTTGATCTAGTACCTTCAATTTCCCAAGGGAATGAAGATTTTTGCTGTTGTTATTGTTATACTTTAAAGAACGTAGGTCCCTGTGTGTAGCCTCCCTGACAGGAACCAGGAGTATAGCCCAATGCCTGGAAGAATTGGGCAATTAGCTTTGGAAAATGACCTCCATCGAAATGATATGAAGTGGCCTTCGGGAGAGTGAGTATGACTGGAGTCAGCCTTTGGAATCCTGCTGTGGTTTTTTGTTTCTTATTTTTGAAAAGCTTTGACTTCCAGCCAGAATATTTTCCTTGGTTTTATAACAAGAAAAGGAATTATAATCCAACCCTCTTTTCCACCTAAATGCCAAGCCAAACCCAAGGATGGAACAGGAATCCCTGCTCAGAGATTAGGATGAACCATAGTTATTGGTGGTCAGAATAGGCCAGGATCCAGGTGGACCATTCACCGTTCATGCATTCAGATAGAGAGGCCCAAACACTTATTAAGGCCTGATGCTCTGGGGAGGCACAAGCCACACTAGCAAATTTCCTGTGCCTCAAACTGTGCCCAGCATATTATAAACATTCTAAGGACTCACAGCATAGAGTATGCTATTCAAAGTATAGTGCCTGGGTCACAGCGAGCATGCAAACTATTTATCACCATTCTGTGATGAGGTAAGATCAGAAAAGGTGGGTAAGAACTTTAAAACTGCTATAGCAGTTTCACATTATCAGGACATCCAAGTGCATGACCAGTGGACTCAGCCCACTGACTGGGATGTGGAGTAGTTCAGGGGTTATCAGTCTCACGTGGCAAGTGGCCACTAGTCAAGGGCTGACGGAGCAAGTGTCACAGTGTGGCAAGCACTGGCACGGAGACCTGTGACATGAGTCTGATTCAGATACCAGCTCTGGTTTCTCCAAGGACTCTCCAGAATAATAATTATCATAATGCCATTAGTTATTAAGAAACTTCTTTATGTTCCTAATAAAAGATGAAGTAGGTATTATCATCCCTATTTTGTAGGTACAAATCTACCAATGCCTAAGGTCACAAAGCTGGCCTGACAGCAGTGCTTTCCTGGGCTTGTGTCTGACTTGTTCCTAGATGCTGCTACACCACTTCACTGTGGGAGTGGGAACTGGGCCTTTGTCGTGGGCCTATGAAGAACAGCTAGTGCTTTAGAGAAGGTGAGGGACTTGGCCTTTGAAACAAATCAGTCAGACCTCATTCTGACTTCTCCCTCCTTCCCTTACCCCCTCCCTCTGCTCTCCTCCTTTTCCTCCTCCACCTCCTTCTCCTTGGAGAAAGACCCCATCTGAGAGAAGGCAGAGAAAGCCCTTTGGAGCCATGGGAATGCTCCACACAGAGAATGATTAAAACTTGGAACACCCGAAGGGCACTTTTAATTGCATTTGGAGAAAGAAAAGTAGTGTATATGACTACATGATAAGGAGATTAAGGCAGTTAACTCTTACAGAAGTGAAATAACCATAACATACAGACATCTCAGTGCCTAGAAAACAGTGGTTTCTAAAGTCATGCCAGAGAGAATTTAAGAAAACAAACAAATACAATACTTTAGCAGGGCAATCCTAACTGAAAACAATTTCAGAACCACAGGTGCCGCCTAAAATTCTTGGCCTTAAATGTACAAATAGGGTCTGGATTAAAGAAAGTAATTTCCCAGTCTCGGGCACTAGAGAAAGAGAAAAATAGTGCTGTTTCATAAGACACTGAAAATCAAGGGAGATGGTGAGGTGGGAAATTGGCAGTCAGTCTAAGCGAAAGTTGAGGATTGCAAAGTCATGTGCAAGATGGAGTCCAGAGCTGATGCTCCCAGGAAATGGCCTTCCCAATTGTCTAGAAGGTGTAGAAAGGCATTTCAGGAAAATGGGGAGGAGGGTGCATGGGAGAGCTGTTTGAATTTATTTTTAATTTAAGAGCATAGGCGGGAAAGTAGCCTGAAATACCAGGAGAGGGCTAGTGAGTTTCTCTGATTAGTTATGAGGCCCTAAACCGTTCTCTCTCTGTGGCTGGCCTCTGATGATTCTTCTACTTTTCACAGTCACCCTCTTACTGACCACAGAAAACTCAAATTCTTTAAAGACAGCAACTATTACTAAATTCTCTGCCCTCATTATAAGCCCCTAGCAGAGCTTGCAGAACAGTGTGTATTACAATAAACAAATGTGAAAGAGAGGGAGACAAATGAGCTTATCATCTCTGGTCTTGATCTATATGATGAGTTTGGAAATGGCTATAAGTGTTTGCCATAATGAAGAAAAACAAGTAAAATTTTAAGCATTCGCCATACACCTACCAAAGGAAAAGGGAGGACAGTGAACTAACTTCATAGAATCTTACTGTGAACAAGATACAAACTTGGTTTTATTTCAGCATCACAACAAATTTGAGAGGTAGGTGTTAATAGCCTACAAAGGCTAGGACGGTTCTGGGACTCATCTAACTTTATTCGGAGGGTAAACCGCCATGCTGGGATTAGATACCTTGTTGGCCCTGATGCTCTCACCCCTCTGCCATGCTGCAGAAATGTCACCTCCCAAAAAGACCTAGATCAAAGTCCAAGAATAAAGTCAATTCCACTGAGATGACCAGATTGTTTTGCCAAATCACCGACAGAGGCAATGGATGGAGAAAACGGCCCAGAGTTTAAGCATAGTGGGAGTCAAAACCCCTCCTGCTCATTCCATGTTGCCTCACATCCCTGTGTATCTCAGACTTCAAAATCCTAGGCTTTGAGGCCATCTTTTATTGCCCAGACTTTCATCCCTATGCTAGTCTCTGCACATATATTTTAAAAACACAGATCAACTCATGTCATTCCTCTGAGGTAGACTTTGAAAACATTTGATTGAAACCATCTGATGGCAGCATACTGTAGCCCAAATAAAACTCAAAATTCTTAGCTTGGCCTGCAAGACCTTGTGGGATCGGGCCTTTCCAACTCGTCTCATTGAAGGTCCAGTCCCCTCTTCCTCACTCTTAGCATGAGTTTTGCTTTGCCAACCTGCTGAGCTTCTTCCCACAGCAGGAAGTACTTGCTGTACCAGACCACTCTGCTAACTGAAGAACCTTGGGCAATCACTTGACCTTTCTGTGCCAATTTCCCTATCAATAAAATGGGGACAACAATAGTCCCTTACCGACATGAGTTGTGGAGTGAGTTAAATAAAACAATACCAGTAAAGTGCTTACAATAAGGCTGGCACATAGTGTGCAATAAATAAACAAATAACAATACATAGTGTGCAATAAATAAATAAAACAACACATAGTGTGCAATAAATAAACAAAAAACAAAGTGTGCAATAAATATTTGCTGTTTTATCATTATCATCATTATCATCCTATACCTAGGATATTCCGGCCAAATTTTTCTGTGACTGGCTTCCTATTATTTAGGTCTCAGGACAAATATCACCTCCTCCAGGAAGTGTTTTCTGATTAGTTTATCTAAAGTGACCTCTCCACCCCAGTTATTTTCTATCACAGTTCATCACCAGTTTTGTTTTCCTTGTAGCACTTTTCATCTGTTGAGTTATCTTGCATACTCATCTGCTGTTTCTCTGCCTTGCATGCGTGCTACTGGAATGTAAACTTTTTGAAAGCAGGGATCATGTCTCTTCTTCCCCGATGCCTGAAAGAGAACTTGAGATGCAGTGCATAGAGGGGTCGATCATTCTAAGTCTACTCAACTTGAGATATGCTTCTTGAAAAGTCAGAAGCGCTAAAGAGCAAACCATTTATAAAACCCAAGTATTGCCTTGGAATACTTGAATATGCTTCTGTGAAGGCTGTTAACTATCCTTGACATCATGCACTGAATGCCTGCCACACTTTCCTCAAAGGACTTGATCGTCTTATTTGCAATTCATAAACAATCCTGTATGGGTGATAGGTTGGGTGTCATTAACTTTATTTGGTAAACATGCCTTATATGTAAAATAAGAGAGATAAGCATGGCTTCTAAGCCCTTTTCCCACTCAAGCATTCTAGAAAGAAAGAACTATAATAGAAAGAAATGCTAACAAATGCCACATGCACATATTAATAAATACTATGCTACAAATGAGGAAACTGAAACCAAGAGGTTGGATGGATGGATGGAGGATGCCCCAAGTCTACCTGCTTGTTGGGATAAGATGACTTGGAGGTTTGTCTTGATGCCCCATTTGCAGGACTCACTCACATTCATTCAGTCCACAAACATTTGCTAAGTATCTATCATATGCCTGGATCTACTTGGGTCTCCAGCCAGAAGAGTCTCTATTTGATATTGCATATGTCCAGGCTCATAATCTTAAAATTGACTGGTAATCTTAAAATTTTTCCTAGGTCAATCATAGCATAAGACTGGAAGTCTCCCAAAGAAGGCAGCTAATTCCTCTCTCTTCCGTTCATGCCTCATTACTATGCTTTTTGTAATAAGGTAGGGATGGAGTAACTCCTTTTCAGTTCAGTAATGCCATAGAGCATCATGAGAACTTTTGGCATTAGATCAGAACTCAACTCTAGAAAACTGACTATGTGGATTGTATAGAAAAAGTGTCTGTAGCCTTAGGAATTTATCAAAAATAATTTTATCAAAATTGTTCTTCTTCCAACTTAGCCCTTGGATTCTGCCTGTGCTTTACCTAGAGAAGAAACTTGTGGTCATCTACCAGATTCTTGAACAGTTTTACCATGAGTGGAAACCTTAAGTATAAAAAGGAAAGTGTTCATGATGTTAACAGAACTTACAAACATACACAAAATGGTAGCGACCCAGTTACATGTTACTTCTTTCTTTTTAGATTAAAAAATATAGTTTATTTAAAAGTAAACTAAAGAAAAAGAGAAGGGAGTGAGAAGATTCACCTCCCCAGGGCAACAGTCATAACCCAAAGAGCACATGGCCACACCATAGTCTAGCAAGGCAATGGCCACATGTTACTTCTTAAGCTTTAGGGCTTTTGGTGTTTCACTAACAGATGGGAGACAGGAAGGACGAGAGTTTGTGACATGCTGTCTTACTATTAAATAGTGGCCAGACCCTGACAGTGGGTCTTCTCCTTGTCAACAACTTTGGTGTTAATTGTACAGCTGACCCTTGAACAACATGGGTTGGAACTGCAGAGGTCCACTTATATGTGGATATTTTTCAACAAAATGGGGTTTTTAAATACAGTAATGGCAGGATATGAAACCCATATATACTGAGGGCCAACTTTTTGTGTCAGTAGTTTCTGCAGGGCTGTGTGCAGGACTTGAGTATACTCTGATTTGGGTATACATGGGGGTTTCTGGAACCGATTTCCAGAGTATATTAAGGGATGACTATATTGCATTGGCTAGCTCTGATTTGCAAGTAAGAACAGAAACAATTTTGTTTCTGTAAAATGGGGTTGGGGGTGGAAGTCAGTGAAATAACACCTACCTGCAAAGTTTAAAGAATAATTGAGGCCACTTATATTGAAATGCTTTGTAAACTGTGAGGTTCTCTTGCAAAAACAGGTACCCCTCAACTTAGTACCCAAGCCTTTAAAGCGCATCAATGAGTTTTCAATAAAATGTTAAAAATTAATCTTTTGTAGTTCCATTCAAGCTAATCACTATCCAAAGTCAGGAACCAAATTGGTTTATAGAACTCAGTATCCCCATTATTCCAACTTATTCTCTATCCTCACTCTCTAAATCTAGAAACCACACAAGGAATAATTGAACTACCAACCACCATTGTTATCACCATTACCTTCCAGTCTAATTTACACAGAAAAAAATAATATTGTATTAAATTGTATGGAATTGCTATTTTTGCAGCTCAAAAAAAATGTTAAATATTGACTATTTCATATGGTTTGCCCTAATATTTAAGGGACAGGGATCCCATATCCAAGACTGACATCACTTGGTTCTATGATTTTTCATTTCTAACCAACATCTAATGGTAAATAGAACAGCCATTTATTGCCTGATGCCTCTGTGCCAGGCACTGACAGTCATTTAACCAGTTCTTATCATCCCATTTTTAAAAAAATATTTATATTTTAAATAAATAATTTATTTAAACAGCACAAAATTCAGAGGGTGAAAACTTTCAAAATGTAAACTTTTCATACCTCCATACCATTTCCCCTCCCTAGAGAGAGACAGATAGCCAGCATTGCTAGTTTCTTGTGTTTTCTTCTAGAGATAGTCTATGCATACACAGCATATATTGCTTTAAATACAAATGCACACACACACACACACACATAAATGGTAACTTACTGTGCCTATAGTACTAAATGTCGATCAGTGGCATTCTTTATAAAAGCAACAAAAATATATCCTAGCGAGGGCATACATAATTTATTTTACCTGTATTTTATTGATGGACATTCAGGTTGTTTCTAATGTCTTTCTACTATTAACAATGATGTACAAATATCTTTTCATATCTGATCTTGCACAGGAGCAACTGAAACACTAAATCTGTAGGAGAAATTTCTAGAAGTAAAATTGTCAGTTGAAAAGATATGTACATTGTAACTTTGATAGATATTGTCAAGTTTAACATAGAAGTTGTGCCAAGTTTTATTCCAACAGCAGCATGTAAAAATGCCTATTTTTCAGACCTTTCAACCACTAGAGGTTATCAAATGTTTTAATTTTTTTCAATATTATAGGTGAAAAATCGTATCTCATTTTCATTTTAATATGTATGTTTTATTATAAGAGAGATTTATTATCCTCTCATATACTTCAGAGCCATTTGTATTTCCTTTCTTGTAAATAATTTGTTCATGTACGTCATTTTTTCTTATATATATATGTAGGGCTTTATATTGTACATAGACAACTTTATTGTGATATAACTGAAATTACATTACAAGTTTGTGGGTATATTTTTTAACTTTGTTTAAATTTAGTTCATTCATTGAATATTTTTGTTTTTGTTAAATGATACAGTATTTTCTTTAAGTCATCTGGTTTATGTTTTACCATTGGTAGTAACCTTCTTTGAGCTAATAATAATAAAAGCATATTCTTCTAAGTTTCCTGATGCCGCTTGTACAATTTGAGTGGTTTTTTTCTTTATATTTAAATAATAATCTGGAAGCTGGGAGATTACAAAGCACGAGGAACCTACATAGTTACTCAGTTCTCCAAACACTATTTACTGACTGTTGTGCATTGTTCTCACTGGTTTGAAATACTACTTTTAGCATTTCTAAATTGTCTTAAGTATGTGTATTTGAGCCCATTTCTCCAGTTCCCGTTCTGTTCATTTGTCTTTATATTCTTAATCCACCATAACACTTTTGAAATCACTGTTTTTAAATAATATATTTTGGTTTGTGGTAGAATCGGTAGTATTTCATTATTCCTCTCTGTAGGACTCTTAAGTCTTTACTTATTGGCATTTTATTGGAATCCTGTTAAATTTACAAATGTATGTTAGGAAAATGAAGTTTGATCCTTTTGTCTAAAATCTTGGATAGCCTCCTCAATACTGAGGTGCTTTTTGTGTCCCTTAGTAGCATTTTGAGGATTTGTGTGGGTGTGTATGTGTGCATGGATGTATGCATTTGTGTGGTTATATACCTATATTTTTATGTATAAGTATCTATTTTCAATTCCTTAATAATTTTCCACCTGATAAGATTATCTGGATTGTTCAGATTATATAACCAAAACTCCTTTTGTTTATACTCATAAATAAGGTATATCTTCCATTTTGTAGTTTAATTGATTTTGTTTGTATTTATGAAAGTTATTGATTTCTGTTTATTAATTTTATTCCCAGGCACCTTATAGAATATTCTTAATATTTATAATAGTTTTTTAGTTGGCTATTTTGGTTGTTCTAATTTAGTTCTAACTAAATTATTATAACATTTGCAAATAATAATGATTTACCAAGTTCTTTTCAATTTTTATATCTTATTTCTTTATTTTGTCTACTTATATTAGCTACTACTATCAGAAAACTGTTAAATAATAGGGAGGATAATTAACATCCTTATCTTGTGTCTTACTTTACTGGGAATTCTTATATTTTTTTTTTTTTTTTATTAAGCAGGATGATTATCTATGATTTGGGGTAGACATATTTCTCATGTTAAGGTAATCTCTATTTTTATTTTATTAAGAGCAATTTAAAGTTTAAAATATGTGTGTTGAATTTTATCAAATGGATTTATGGTGTGCAAGGAGGTGGTATTAGTTTTCTCTTTTTATTAAGCATAATAATAAGAATAATTAATACTTACTTAAAGCAATCTATATTCAAGGCAGTATTTTAATTTCTTTACATGCATCAACTCATTTACTCTTTGCCCAACCTAGAAGTAGGTATTATTATTATTTTCACTCCGAAGTTAAGAACACTCACCTTCACAGAGACTAAGTAACTTGGACAAGATCAGACGGCCAGTAAGTGACAAGGCTGAGTTTTGAACCCAGGTTGATTTCCTTGCGTGTCAAACTATGCAGAGTTTTATTATGATAGTTTTCTTGATTTTAAAAAAAGTCATTTTATTTCTAGAACAAATCTCACTATGTATCCTTCTTTTAATGGTCATATTATATATTGCTAATATTTATTTATAATATCTGCATCAGTATTCAAAAGGTTCAGCTGAAATTCCTTTTTATATGATGTCTTTGTCAGATTTGAGTCTTATTGGTATCCTAGCCTCATGAACATTTTGGAAATATTCTTTTTTTTCTTTTTCCAGAACAATTTGAATGACATTGAAGTTATCTGCCTTTTAAAGGTTTTGTAGAATTCTCCTATGAGACTTACATGGCCCTAATTCCCCTGTGAAACCATCCGAGCCTAGGGCTTCTTTGTAGAGAGTGGCTTCTTGGTAATTTTATTTTTTATTTGAAGGCCCTGCCTTCAATATAGTTTAACATACATGGGAGTTATACACATTAAATGAATAAAACTTATAATATTATAAAATGTACCCTAAAGCAGTAGAAGCTGTTGAAGGCAAGATCACTTAAAGAAGTGAATGTATTTGAAAGATTTTAGGATGGCACAGCCTGTAAACCCAGCACTTTGGGAGGCCGAGGTGAGTGGATTGCCTGAGCCCGCAGGTTTGAGATCAGCCTGGGCAACTTGGCGAGACTTCGTCTCTACAATAAATCAAAAATTAGCCGGGTGTGGTAGCACGCGTCTATAGTTCTGGCTACTTGGAAGGCTGAGGTGGAAGGATCGCCAGAGACCAACAGATCGACGCTGGGGTGGCCACGAGTGTGCCATTGCACTCCAGTCTGGGCTACAGAATGAGACTCCAGCTCAAAAAAAAAAAAAGAAAGAAAGAAAGAAAAAGAAAAAGAAAGAAAAAAAGAAAGATTTTAGGAAAGAAAGTTTAGTATACTTTGATGATTAAATTGAATAAGGACATCTCCCAAGAGATGGAGGATGGAGGTGTCAGGGATGCCCCCTAGTTTTTATCTTGTAGAATAGGCTGGATGCTGGCTCCCTTCCCTGAGTGTGGATAGGAAGAATATTTCATTTGGTGTGAGCATGGAGAGGATGAGTAGGGGGGAGACAATGAGTTGTTTTTGTTGGTTTATTTATTTTTTCATAAGTTGGATTTGAGGGCATTTGGGACACCCAGAGTTGTCAAAAATACATTAGATATAAGTTGTGAGTCTTTTGAATATCTGATAATTAAAAGCTTGAGAATCATTATGAAGGCTGAAGCCCAAGAAGAGAGGAGAAAGAGGGAAGAGAAAAGAACCTGGGACCTAGCCATAACCCCGCATGGGTGTGTTTGTTCTATTTTGCTATCTATTGAGAATTCTGGTTGTCAGGGTTTCTGCAGAGTCTACCCTTGAGATTTGTGGAACAATCTGAGAATCCTCTGAAAAAACGACTCTGACTTGCCTGCAGGACCTCCATGTGTGTCTCTCCTCCAGGAGACATGTGGTGTCCAGGGTCAAGTCTACAGTGTTATGGCTGCTATTTCTGCTGTGTTGGCTTAAATGCCATGAATAGATATTTTTAAATGCTTTGATAGTACTGTGTTCTGTACTTTGGTCCATGAATCCAAAATCTCTTGAAACAGGACATACAGGTTTTGAATTTAAAAAAAAAAAAGTTCTAAGACTGAAAAGCACATATAGAAACCAGTGCCTGGGATCCTGAGGGAGATTTGTCTGTTTATAAAAATTCTGCAAGTTTATTTTTTTATTAAAGGAAAGTGTTGTCACAGTTTCAATATGACTTTCTGGAATAATACCTGGGTATTATAGAATTACTATTTAAAAGACCACTTAATTAAAGTTCACTTTGGTTTTCTGACTATAGAATTTTCCAGACAATTTTAGAATCTGTCTTCCTCCAAATTCAAGCCTAAGTAATGTTCTTATCTTATTTCTTCCTTCTTAAAAATGTTTGAGGGACTGATTTCACCATGTACAACTGTAACTCGGTAAGGATACTGACTTATTTAAATAAAGTAGTTAAAAAACCATGTTTTTCTGTTGCTGTATTTATTTACATGTAGTCAATTCAACTTTTAAATGATTAGTTCACTTAGGCTTTCTCTTTCTAGAGGTCTCTCACCCTTCTGAACACCACTATTTTCTTATTAATTTCCCAGTGACTTTAGGCGGTTTCTAGCTGCGACAATGACTATGTGGCTAAACAGTTTTTATTGTTCATGGTTTTATGATGGAGAAAAATACAACTGATATGCTTAAAATGCTGATTATTAGATGAAGTCCAAAGAATAGTCATTAACTTTGATCATACACAAAACAATCTCTGTTGAGTGCCTACTATATTCCAAAACCCGGAGATTATAAAAATGAAGATGTGTTGCTTGCTTTCACCAAGCTTAGCAATAACAACCAAAATAATTGAGCACTTACTATGTATCAGGCACTCACTCATGCCCATAACAGATAATTAAAGATGCCAACTAGATGCCAGACATGATGTCAAGAACTGAAAATCCAGGGATGAGCAACAACAAGTACATTCCTATTCATATATGCTTATGATCAGGTGGAGAGGCATTTACTAAAATAATCTTACAAAAATGTGTGTATAATTTCAAACTAAAGACAGGAACATAAGTCTATGAGTGAGTATAATTTACCTGCAGTCTAGAAGAGATCTCAGATGTCTTCCCTAAGAAGGTGATACTTGGACCGGATTTTGAGGATAAGTTTGATTTAACTAGAAGAGATTAGAGAAAGAGCATTATAGAATCACAGATCAATCTTGACAAAGACTTAAGAAGAAGGCAATGGCTATAGTGTGGGGCCAGAGAGAGACTGATGAGAGATTAGACTGTAGAGAGGTGAAGGTGGAGTGGTTGGTGGCAGATGACAAAGAGCCTGTACACCTTATTTCAGAACAACCCGACAAACAAGGAGTGGCCGTAATCTAAACAGCTGCTTGTATGTCTGGAGTGTAGCAGTGAAAGTATACACCAACTCTCCTCTGGGATCAGAGGAGACAGTGGCCATGTTGAACAATCAGAGAAAACTCCCTGGCAGAGGGCTGCAGAAGGACATTTAAGGAAGTTTTGTTTGTTTGTTTTGTTTTTCTGACACATAGGAGCTTGGCAGTCAAGAAAGATGAGAAAGGGTACTCCAGGCAGAAGGAATCAGAATGCACAAAGGCCTGGAGACAAAGACATAAAAGAACATGGTATATTCAGAAGGCATGAAATACATCATGTGGTCAGAGTTTATGTAGTATGTCTGCAAACATGTTTGTATGTGTGTATATGTATACATACACATGTGCACACACACATGCGGTGGGGTTGAGCGAAAATTCTTTTTTTTTTGTAAGGTGGAGGGGCTCTTCTGTGCTCTAAGCCAACCCACATCAGGGCCTTCTGTGCATGTGCCTGAGTCCCGCCTTCCACCCTGCTCCACTGTACGGTTCCACGGGAGGATTTTGAAGAGGTGGACATTCTTAAAAGATGCAGTGAGCAATTTGGGTTGAGTCATTAGGACAGCTGCATTCTCTGCCATGCTAAGGATTTTCCCATAGTGATGGAAGTCTTTTTTTTTTAACGCATGAGACATTGCTAATAAACGTACACTTTTGATTTAGAACAATGCTTCCCTTATCTCTACTGAACATCAGAATCACTAAGGGGAACTTTGAATATCCTGATGCTCAATCCACACCCCAGACCAACTGAATCTATCTCTGCAGGTGGACCCAGACATCAGTATTGTTTTTACTAGGTGTCTTGCCTATGTTAGCTTTAAAAAAATAATAGACTTCATTTTTACAGGGCAGTTTTAGGCTCACGGTGAAATTGAACAGAAGGTACAGAGGTTTCCCCTATGCCCATTTTCTCCTCACATGCATAACTTATCCCCCCACCAACACCCTATCCAGAGCGGTGCATTTGATACAATCAATGAACCTATGCTAACATATCATAATCACTCAAAATCCACAGTTTCCATTAGGGTTCGCTCTTGTTGTACATTCTCTGGGTTTGGATAAATTTGTAACAATAGGAATCCACCCCTATAGTGTCATGCAGGGCAGCTTACCTGCCCTAAAAATTCCACTGTGCTCTGCCTATCTGTCCCTCCCTCCTCATTTAACCCCAGGCAGCCACTGATCTTTTTACTGTTTCCATAGTTTTGCCTCTCCAGAATATCCTATAGTTGGAATCATACAGTATGTAGCCTTTTCAGATTGACCTTCTTTCACTGCATTTACAGTTTCTCCATGTCTTTTCATGGCTTGATGGCTCATTTCTTTTTAGTGCATTGTCTGGATGCACCAATACAGTTTAAAGTCTCTTAGGTGATGCCAGTGCATAGCCAAGCTTGAGAGTTGGTGGTTCAAAAAAACTCCCTGGTTTCATGGGGGAGACGAGAGACCAGGAAGGAGTTCAGGTATATCCCACAGAAGAGAATAGGTGGAGTCTTGAAGACAGCAGCACCCAGTGGGAATGGGAAGAAGAGATGAGTATCAAAAAACATTCAGGCCACTGACTTACAAAATAATAGATGTCCAATTGGATGTAAGGAAGAGGAGGACAAAGACATAGAAGACTGACTTTCCGTTTATAATGATGATGTCATATCCAGACAGAGTGGTGGCTAAGAGCTTGAAGGTGTAGCCATCAATTCCTACTTGGCCAATTCACTAGCTAGTTGGGTAACTTTAGAGAAATCACTTAATCTCTCAGGCCTCAGTTTGCTCAGGTATAAAATGGGGATAATATTGGTACCTATCTTGTCATGAGAAAAAAATGAAATAATTCACATGAGGAGCTTAGAACAAAACACTCTTCATAAATGCCAGTTATTCGCTGGTAAGAGCTGCTGAAGTAGGGGCAGGGCGGAACATTTTCTGAGAAAGAGCTTAGTCCTAAGACATCTGATACGAACAGAAGCTGTCTTACCTAACTCCCTCCTCAGATTCAGGAGTAGCAGTTTCACTGGTACCTAGTACCTGCTGGCTGTGCAATCTTGGTCAAGGTCCCTTGACAAACCCCAAACAAACAAACCAAAAAAACCTTATCTCTGTCTCAGTCTCCTCACTTGTTTTTTGCTTTTTTGTTTTCTATTGGAGTCTCACTCTGTCGCCCAGACTGGAATGCAGTGGCCGCTTCCGGCCACTGCAGCCTCAACCTGCTGGGCTCCGGCGATCCTTCTGCCTCAGCCTTCCAAGTAGCCGGAATTACAGGCATGCACTACCACGCCCGGCTGATTTTTTGATTTATTGTAGAGATGAGGTCTCACCAAGTTGCCCAGGCGGGTCTCGAACCCACGGGCTCAGGCAATCCACTCACCTCAGCTTCCCAAAGCGTGGGATTACAGGCTGAGCCACCGAGCCCGGCCAGTCTCCTCACTTGTAAATGGAGACAATACATTTTTTTTTAAACTTTGTTTTCCGCTTCTGAGAGTATTAAATCTGCCAAAGAAAAATTCCTCTTTGCTTACCAAGTACCTGAGAAAAATTACTTTCTGCTTTGTCATAGTTCTCCAGAATGTATGGAAGTTTGAAGTTGGGTTTTTCTGTACTGCATGTGTGGGAGTGATCGTGATCTGGAGGTTGAGTACACTTTGAGCCTGCCCTGTAGTGGGGTCAGTGCCCTCTGCCTCTTAGCCCCAGCTCGCCCAGGCCTGTCCTGTGTCTCAGGCTATGTTAAGTTGGACAGATCCCTTCTCAGCCTTGTGGACACTGCCTGCCTGTAGAGATCTTGTCCTTATAACCGTTCATTTTGTTTTTTTAGTTTACTTCAGCTTGTTTATTCTCAGGCATCTAAGTCTGAAAATGTAAAAAAAAAAAAAAAAAAAGAATCTGAAAAAAATGTTTGGAGTTATAGTACAGAGGTTTTTTGTTGTGAGTGGTCTGTGACTTTGCTTTCCCTAAAATGGTAACTGTTGCTTGGGTTTGGCACTAAAGCAGTTTGTTAGCTGCTAGGAATTTTGTGCTTTAGAAACCATCATCTTGGGAATAGGAAAGGTTGTGATATTTGGGTAGGTAGTGATGGGGCAAAAAAAAGAAGAAGGGAAGTTAACTTCATTTTGAACCATCTCTGATGCAGGCTGCTTCCAACCCTCTAGATAGCCTTCGTTTTATAGGTATGCCAAGTAACAAGTCGGTAAGAAGGCTGAATCCTAAATACTTGGAATTGTTAAATGCTAAGAAAGAGATAAGACTTGGATATTTTTAGTTGTTTAGTTTCTTTTAAGAGCAAACTTTTATTAATAAAATAATTGAAAACATTAGTTAAGAGATGGGGAAATTTTCAATAAAATAAAATTTAAAGAAGTTGGAATAATAAGGAATGGGACTTTTTTTTTTTTTTTTTGAGTTGGAGTCTCACTCTGTCGCCCAGACTGGAGTGCAGTGGCCGCTCCCGGCCACCGCAGCCTCGACCTGCTGGGCTCCGGCGATCCTTCCACCTCAGCCTTCCAAGTAGCTGGAACTACAG